>CEMJ01394139.1:31953-44466 GCA_900068955.1 Clitocybe nebularis | reverse complement strand
CCCCCCCTCCCATTATCTCTCTCTCACGATAACGTTTTTGCTATAGTCCGCGTGAAGCTGATCCTTATCAGCAACCAGACGGCATGTGGCTAACAAGTATTGGCCATGGATGGTCTGGAATCTAGATGTGGCTGACTAGTACATTGGCCGAAGGCTGGAGGATGACACCTACCACCGAAATAAAGGGCATCTATCCTTGGGGCTGGCATGCAAGAACTCTCTCCTCTACTCCCATCTACTCGCTTTACTTGGTCGCTCATTAATCATTTATCATGCGTTTATCTATTTCCCTTACATTCTTTGCCCTCATCTCTTCCTTTAATATCAATACCATTGCTTCCCCGACGACGGAATGCATATCAGAGTACTGCCCGGCCCACGTTGAACACCGCGAAGCTCAATTGCTCCCCAAGCCGACTCCAGCACCGTGGCTTACCAATGGCGAACGCCTTGCTCGTGGTCTTCCTATCAATCCCCCTACGAGGAGGGCCCGAGGTATATAATTGTTATTTTCCTCACTGCCATAGTTGACGTTCTTTTTCTGCTAGTCTCCGCCAGATATGCAGCACCTTCGTCCGTTCCTCGGATCACCAAGCGTGGTGTCATCAAGGTTACCGATGAGACCTCAGGGTTGTGCTTAGGCTATATTTCGAGAAATACCTGTACTTCTGCTCAGTATCGTTACCAATCTTCACTGGAGGAAGCCCTTCTTGTTCAACTCGTGATCAAACCCGGCTCAGCTTCTGATCGCAGCGTCAAAATTACGGCCGAGGTCAGTGTCAGCCTCCGCCTACATCCCGGGTATTAACGGCAGGCGATATAGAATTCAGATCTAGGTCCTGGGTTCCCTTTCCTAGCTCTTATCCAAGGCCGCGATAATAATGACACCGACCTTGCTCTTGGGTCATACCAGTGGGTTGATACATTTTAAAGTTAATTGTTCTACCTGACGTTGCCATTTCATTATGTAGATACAATTACATAGGAGGGATGGCAAACCCAGGGTGTGAGTGCCATTTTGTATGAGAGCTTTAGAGGTGTATAACTCGACCGCAGCCCCCCCTGATTCGGTCCCTGTGTACTTCCCAGCAAATTCGTACCCTTTCATGAGAGCAGCAGAGTCAGATGTCGTACGTTACCTACTCTCATGCTCGTTACTGGAGCTTAATGCTAATCTCTAGTGGCGTATCGATCTAAATACCAATACGCTCACGCCTCGCTGGATCAATTCGGATGATTGTAAGTCGCGACGCATTCAAATTCGAATCCCTTTACTTATACCCTACGTAGCCCGTCCCGCTATTTTCTCCTTTTCCCAAGGCCCCTCTCTGTATATCGGTGGGGACGTCAATGCGTTTACCTTGAGATACCCCGTGCCAGTCATACTCATCGTGAGTTATATTTGAAACCCTTTAGCGCACATCCTTCTGACGCCTACTTATATAGTCATTATCATTTGTGTCACTATAATCAATACTTGGGTTGGTAGATTTGCATTCGTTTGCTCCTTTTGAGTGGTCAGGTTCATATTTGTAGACTGCCACTGGCATGTTAATGGAAAACATAGGTGTGGTTTATTACGATGTCCAGGTTTAAAGAAATAGAATAGAAGGTGTAATAGGCACAATGAAGAAAAGCATATTTTAATAAGCTACACCATGGGTCCCTGAGAATTTGTGGCGTAAGGATTCTTTCGAGTACGGGCAGAGTAAAGCGCTTGGGATGATTTGACAGGAGCGAGGGTTCCAGAAAAGCAGAGATTTTACGTCCATCAAACGCCAGGGAAGACTGACCAGCGACTATTCCGCGAGGTCCACGCCATGAGTAACTGATATTTTGACCTTCTTTGCAGGCCTTGAGGTATCGCGGGTGTCCGGACCAGATTTTGTTCGTTTGGGAGAATGATAGGTTGTGCCATGGTTTGGGCTTTGGGTTTCTTCCTGGGTCTGTGTTTCACACTCATAATGACCTGGGAGAACCGGGGAAGGTTGGGACTCTGAAAGAGGGAGTTCCGGGAGAAAACTATTCGGAGCTTTGAAGCGAGCTCCCTGCATCAGGGAATCAGGGGATGATGTGAGTGAATTCCATTTGCAGAAAGTTTGTCTACAGACCAGGTCCGACAAACCCATAACTCGAGCCTCAACGTCTGGATCGGGGTTGAAATAATTAGCATATTCCATGGTGGACAGGACTGAACGATTGAATCTGAATTTTGATTTTTGTACGTTTTTTCGGCTTTTGTTTTGCTTGCCACCTGTTTTCCGTCCATTTCTAAGACTACGGGAACGTGTTTCCGTGAATCCAAGATCGTCTAGGGTTGTCGATTGTTCGGAGATAAAACCTGTTCGGAGGGGTGGCTTCAATCACAACATAGGAAGTCCGTTGATGCCTTACCTTCCACTTCAAGCCTCTTGAACAACTGTCGAGCGAGAGTGTTATCACCACCTAGGGTTACCTTGTTGAGTATAGAGGACCACATTTACCGCTGGGCTCACCGAGAGATTTGGCGAATTCAACTGGGGTTTCTGGGTTTCGTTTTTCAGCCACTTTAATAGCTCTCCTGAAGATCGCTCCCGTTAGTTGCGCAGCAATACCGCACATAACAGGGTATTATACCGGAACAATGCGAGTTCTTGAAATTTTAAGAGCATTCGTGGATACAACTCAACTTTCATGAGGACCCAAGACACATTAGCCCGAGCGCGACAGTCAAAACACATGAATTTAGGAGGCATGCGTGGATCTTTAGTGGAGTTATATCTAGGAATTTTATTAGCCAGCATTGTGAATTTAGTTTCGCCGCCTACCCCATGCACCTATAATTTTTATGTAATCAGCATTCGACAGCATATTCCAGTGACTTACCATACATGATACCAACGCCCGCAGCCTCCCTCGCAGAAGCAGCTTTCGTCTTCGACCTAACAGTAAACGCTGATGATTTACATGAATTGATGTGTCGGAGCAGAGGGCTCACAGATACTCCGCACTCGCATTCGAGTCCGTTATCAATGGCATCTTCGGCGTCCTTGGAAAATTTCACATGTTGCGGAGAAGTTGTGTCAGTTTCAATGTTATCCTCCGTATTGCTGCGTCCATATGAATCGATGCTGTCGATCGACTCTAGGAACGCTGGTGGTAATATTTGCGTCTCCATATCTTCCCATACCATAAGATTATTTTCATAATGAAATCATGGTGATGGATTCTGACCTAACATTTCCGCGTCTTCTGGCTGTTCATGATCTTCAAGGGACACCCGATTTAGCGAAACATCTCCGACGAGGGTTGGCGATGATTGTTGAACAGACGCTGTAGAAGTGTTGATGTCTTGTGTCTGTTCAACCCCGGACGTTCTTATTAGATTGTTGACGACGTTCTATGCATAGACTCAGAAATGAATTTCGATTAGTCGGAAAAGGACCAACTAATTCATTTAGCTTGGTAGGAACTTTTTCAGATGCACCTCCAAAATATACCTCTTCGGTCTCCAGGGATAAATCTATGAGTTCAATATCACCGGCCTCGTTCCTAACTCCAATGGGCGCCATAGCCTTCGGGTTTGAATCATGGAAGACGACCCTCTCATATGTACCGTCCGCACGTTGAACGTAATCCGGATCATCTTCACCCTCGCCATCCAAGTCATGAACTTCTACCGCAACCTCTCCATCCCACATAATATTTCTTTCATCGGCGTCCTTGATTTGTCTTTCACTTTGTTGTGCACGGATACTGGCTTCTTGTACCGGGGTGGGAGTTGTATGGTTAGGAAGGCTAGATGTTGTGCCTGCGAAGGCTGCGCCATCGTGTTCTGTCGATGAAGGAAGATATGTTGCTATTGAGGTAATACTTAAGTTAACTCTGATTTCGAGAATGCGACGTTATTAGTAATTTATGGAATTTAACTGGGGTATTCACGAATGATGTCCAGTATCGACCCTGCCGATATTCCATGTATCCGGAACTTCATCAAGATTATGTGTCATTAGAAACCACTTGTCTTTCTCTGCATCGCCGGCCTGGAAATGGGGTGGCTCATAGTCCGGAGGCGTTTTATCTGTGTAAAATAATTTGAACGTAGCAAATCGATGTTCTGAAGACAGACTGAGTATGCAGAGAAGATGATAACGGTTAACTTACTAGGCAAATCATCCATTTGGGTTGTTGCATGTATAAGTGTCTTTAAGAGGTTCTGTGGGAATAACTAGTATTGAGGACATAGTCATTTTCTGGGTCGTGTGCACAAACCTTTACGCTCTTTTTGACTTCGCGAAGAGTCGGAGCTTTTCCATTTTTAGCTGCTTCTGTCGCTGGGTCGACACGTTGGTGGTTATCTTTAAGAGACATATTCCGTAAACCATCCCCGAGACTCATAATAGGTATGACAGTATCAGTTCCAGGAATCGTGTGGTACTGTTCCAAGGATATCAGTATGATGGACCATGCAGAGGGTGAATCAAGGATACATGGAAATTGAACGTATATGCCTCGACTATACTGTCAAAGTGAAGCAAAATTTATTAGTGTCTAAAATGCTGGTGGATATATGCGCGCTCACTTGTTAGGATCTTTGTTGTCCTATGTCGCTTAAGAGTCACAATCAGGCGAGGCAGTGGGTATACATACCAGATATATTGCGAATACGAAACTGCGCAGATATTGTTGTTGCAAAGCATGGAAAATGCCATATTCCTACAACATGATGTCAATAAAACATCCGTTAGATTAAAACGACTCACTAGGTAGTTGAGGATTTTGTCTGCTTCGTCCGAATACCCACGGGCCATGGTCTTGTGTAATGTATTGATCAACTAAGTACTGTCGGTAAAATCAAAGTAGGCTTTCACCATTATTTTGAACCCGTTAACGTGCCTTCGTTGTTCATTACTATCTGTAGAGGAGAAACTTGCATCTGAGGACTGGTGGGCCAGGGAGCGATCATCAGTGGTCGTAAAATGGCCTATAAAGGCATTCAGGTTATACCAAAGATGAAAGTATTAGAAAATGAATAGTGACGGACTCTCAGTGAAATTTTCGTCGGGTAGAAGGTTTCTAGGAAACTCTAGGTGAGGACTCCTTGGATTGAGTGGGAATTACCTTAAGAACGTGATGCACCCCAGACCCGCTCTTAACATGGTTTGGACAACAGCAAGGCTTTGACTAGCGGTAATAGCCTTCACTTCAGTCCGAGTATTTTGGGCTTGCATTATGGATCGAGAGCAAGATTTAGCAGAAAGAAGAGCATAAACGGAGGGCAGGAGGCAGAAAAGATTGAACCCAATACTCGACCTAGTTGATCCTAAGTATCAAGTGTAACTTACCATAATATATATCACGTGGTTCTTTTGGATCACACAAAAAAGGCGATATATATGCCTAGATTCTTTGAAGGCAATTGCAAGGTCTGGTAAGAACGTTACTCCATAGATCCAATTCGGTTACCTCTACCGGCTACGAAGGAAGTGTGCTCTCTGATTCGAGGGGGTGGTTGCGTATTTAATTTAAGTCCTCCGTCACAGAGTCGGTATATATCCCAAAGTTGAATCCTATCCCCCACTACCGATTTGACATCGGGGATGAGGCTAGTAGGAAAACCATCCAAGACTAGCCCGAATCGTAGGGGGTGTGGCAAACCGGCGTGAGACAGGACGGGCTTTCCTTGTTTAGAATGAAAATACTAGAGGGGTTCCGGAGCTTTTTACGCAGTATGGCCAGTACCTATGAGGGTGGTTACGCGAGTGTCGAAGCCCTCGCTGCGGATGGGCATCTCTGGTGTGTGGAATGGATTCTTCATGACCGCATCTGCAAAGGCCTCATATACCTTCTGCAGAATTGGCTCAGCCGATATTTCGGCTAAAGAGGTAAGGAGGACAAATTTTGTTCCTATTCAAATCGGTGAGTTTAAATACATGGTAGTAACACATCGGCGAACCAGTTGCAGTCAACAAGATTGTTATCTTAAAAGATTCTCCCTCGATTACTTGAGCACCTGAGCTCGATCCTATCGGTGATAAACGGCTAGTTATAGCATGTATCCCGTGCAATGTACCGGCGAGTACAAGATATTCGTTTGAAGTAAGCTGAGCTAAACCGTCTGTGGGGCTAGAAATTAATGAAGGAATCCATGTATCTCTTCAAAGGTTGGAGAAACCTGCGAAATTGCGCTGATAGACAAGCCCTCCAGCTTTATTGATAACCTATGATTCAATGGTATTAGATGGTATATCGTCTTGCTTAGAAGCTCACCCAAAGCCCAAAGATGGCCATGGTAATAATTTGATTCGGGCCGGGGGTAGATACTTTGGTACGTGGCAGTTCGGTCAATTGTTTGTTGCTATTTCTCCTAGACGAATGGACAGCGAGCTAGCACAGTAGTCACGGACGTACAGTACGGAGCGGCCACGGCCCATGTTTGAGCTATCTGCACCCTTGGTGCTTATTGTTTTCCTACTTGCATGCCCATGGTCATCATATCAGGCTTCGACACTTGGCGAACGGGCTCTACCAGAACTAAAAGCTAACCACATTTCAAGTCTTGTTGCCTCACATAACCCTCTTACAAATGTCGACCCATCGAATCCGTCTTCACACCTGTCGAAGATACTTATACCTCGAGTTGGTAAGTCAATACGTATTCGGACTGCGTCGCGTATCTTAAGTCGGATTCTCATGGGGCAGCTGGGACGGAAAATAATACCTTGGTTAGGAACTACATAATTACCACTCTCAAAGCTCTAGAGTGGCATATTGAAGAGGATGAATTCACCAGCGACACTCCAATTGGGTCCAAACGCTTTACAAACATCATTGCAACAAAGGATCCTACGGCCTCACGGCGTGTCATTCTATCGGCGCACTATGATAGCAAATATTTCGCGACGTATCCTAATAATCAGGTACATCATCATCATCTGATGCATTAGACTCATTTATGACGGGATGTCTTAGTTTGTAGGAGCTACAGATTCAGCGGCATCATGCGCAATGATGCTTGATCTCGCGGAGGTCCTGAACCCTTTATTGGACAAACGAAAGGCTCAGGTAGAAGCGGGAAATGAAGAGGATGAAGACGTTGCGGACACGACACTGCAGTTAGTATTCTTCGATGGTGAAGAAGCTTTTGTAGCTTGGACAGATACAGATTCTATTTATGGGGCGAGGTGAGTATAGTTGGATAGGCCTTTGTATGCGCTAAGATGTTTCTCTAGGCACTTAGCGAATAAATGGGCAACCACTTATCTCGAGCCACATAGCAAGCGGCGTCTGATGGGAATTCAATCTACTGAATTATCAGGCGTGGAGCATCTAATCCTACTCGACTTGCTTGGCGCTTCTCAACCTCGGATACGATCGTATTTCCTTGACACTGCGTGGCTTTTCGATGCTATGGTTTCTGTAGAGCGTAGACTAGGCGAAAGCGGTGCATTTGCCTATGCAGATGAACAAGGGATGGCTCCGGGAAAATGGAAAAGCTATTTTTCACCACGAACTCAAAACGCAATCAATATGGGATATATGGGAGATGACCATGTTCCATTTTTGCAAAGAGGCATCAGTGTCCTACATCTTATTCCAGAGCCATTTCCACATGTTTGGCACACTTTAAGGGTAAAGTGCATTCAGAAAAATTCGATTGCAACGTGAGCGTTCATGCATGTCAGCACTTAGGATGATGCCTCTGCGCTGGATCTTCCAGCAATGCGTCGATGGAACCTAATACTCAGAGTTTTTATGTCTGAGTACCTCCATCTTGTCCCCGATGATACGATATCGGTAAAACTGCAACGAAATGGCTCCGAACTTGTAAGCCTCTTGTGCCACACCTCCCATTAAAGCCGTCTTGACATTTTCTCTCTTTCTATCCTAGTAGAGCTGATGCATTTATATATTGATATCTTTATAAAAACCATGTATGTACAATATTATCTCATTCGGAGGTAATACATTCCTGAAATTAACTATTTCTACAAAGCGAGATTCAAGAGTATAGAAGACTCTTATAGTGCTTGATTAACTTCGAAGCGTCACTTGCAGCCTGATAAAATTGTGAAGTTGTCTTTTGAGTGGATGGTGCTTTCTGCGCACCTTCTCATTTTCTCGCACTTCTTCCACCCTTACACGAGCATTTTTTAGAAACGCCTTCAGGGCCGCTTGGCGTCGAATAGGATTTGATTTAACTGCGATGTGTAGGATCAGGCTGTGTGTATATTCATTAAAGACATGTAACCAACTCATAGCACTTGCGGTGTTTATTTGATCAGAGCGTCGTAGGGCCACATCGTCCAACAAGGCAGGGTAAATAGCGAATTGAGAATTCATAGTTGCCTGGGATACCAGTCGTAAATAACCTTGACTGCACGAAATCAAAAGTCGGACTTCTTGAATGACGCATAGTCGCTCAAAATCCTTAAAATGCTTTTCATAAGAACTTTCTTGATCTTTCATCTCGAATATCTTCGCTCTAGCTTCTTCACTGACACAGTACACATTATGATGATTAGTGGGAAACGAGGAATTGTTCAAAGTCTTACATATAGGACATCCCTGTCTGCGATATTTCTTTTGCATTTTTGCGCGCTGCTGCATATATGGCTCTTTTTTGCGATTGAAACGCAGTAGATCGAGGGGTATTGTTTTTGGCTTGTGTTACCACGTGAGTTTCTTACGGAGTTGTTCAATGGTGACTGATATAGCAGGTACTCACTGCTGTGCACTCCCTCGTGCTTGCGTGATGGACGTGTCTGTTCTTCCTCAGCTTCACTTAGAATGTCATCCCACGTATTTTCACCCTTCTCATATCCATCAGCAAATCGTGTTGGTCTAGCTGCACGAGCAGATTTTGCAGGTTGACGCGTGGCCGATTTTTCTGCGGGTCAGAGATTGTTCATAATCCGGATAGGAAAAAAAATGAGATGTGGGACAGTGTCGAAGTTGCAGGACTAACTCGGTGTTTTAGCCATAATTTAGTCTTGGTTCAGCGCATATAGCGTTTTGCGCCCCCGGAGATGTATCTTTATCCTGACAAGTTAGCCCCTAAGAGTATGTATGACGCGTTATTTGCTTTCCACGAGAATGGCAAACGGCGGCTGTTGCCGATTCACGGTAGCTGCGTCTGGGTCACCGTGACGTTTAGCAGAATTAAAGCATATTTTACTTATGGACTGGTGAGTCCCCTTGGCTTGAGATTATTAGACTTCAGCCAAGCTTCTACTAGCCTGGAGCTCAATATACACCAGCGTATTCTTTCCGACATTGCGTCAAATATAGGCGAAGTAGAAGATGATGTGCTTCACTCCCGGAACCTCATCGCTTCGAAGGTACAAACGAGAGCCGTAATAGGAAAACAATCAGATGAAGATGGAAATGAAGAGCTTATTCCTGACGGAACTGGAGTACCAAGGGTATTCATGGTACGCCATCTCGTCGCTTCAGGTTTCGTTCACCCAATCAATAATGTTCCTTAAAGTCCGCCTCAAGAGTTCATTGTAACATCGCATTCGGGGAATTAGTCGTTAATTTTCCAGAGGCTCATATTGATTTGTCCATCGATATTCTAATGCCAGCGTTAATGGACATTCTCAAGGATGTTCCCTATATTGACTTTGACAGGTGTCTTTCATGGCATGGTACGTCCTCGATGACAGCTTCACAGCCATCCTGAAATCTATCACGTAGACTGGGCCCTTCCTGATCAACTTGTCTTCTCGACCGTTTCCGCTTTACTTCGACTATCTAGCGCTCACTCCCAATATACCGAGCAGACGACATCATCAATTACCCATTTTTTAGCCCAAACAGTCGAGAAGATAAAGACTAGTAACCGTAAGGTGTCCTAAACTACCTTAGGGCATTTCTGATAAATCTGCAGCGCTTGATGTGCTTACCCAGCTGACCCCTGCAATCCATGGATTCTACCGTGCTATCAGCTCAACCTCCTTTCCATGGACTAGCATGCAATGGGAAAGCCTCACCACCCATATGAACGCTCTTTGCTCGCCTGGGGTAGTTGACCGTTTAAACCGTCTCCTGGTTGATATTCTCCAGACAGAAGAAGTTGATTCCGACCTCCTCCACTTTGTCCAGACCTTTGTTTCCCGCTATGTCGCACAGGGGAGGCCCCTTAGCGGATATTTCATCGTCTGCTGCGTCATAGAAACCGAATGGACGGTGCTAGCTCAAGCCATGGCCCCCCCACCAACCAGCAACGCAGGAAATGTCACTGAAGCTGCAGCTGCCAATAAGGCGTGGTTGTCACTGATGCGCCGCGCGGCTCTGCAGCTTGACCTCAGTGAGAAGATTAGAGAGAAATTGAAGGCGACAATCAAATATTCCATGCAGTGTTTTACCGACCTCCTTGTTCAAATCGAAGAAATGGAGTCGGAACCCTCACTAGACACTTATGCATGGGAAACGATGTCGGAGAGTCTGGTAAGATGGCCCGGCAGTCATGGATTCAATAACTGCTTGACATTCTAACTAGAAATTAGCATCTATTTGCTCTGTTGCTCTTCGGGAGCTGGATGAAAAGCTTTACTCGCGATTACTTCTTCTTTTGAGTGACGAATCACCTATATCGGACAACCTAGTCCAGGAAGCCGCTCTGAAAGCAACCACGGTTCTGGTACAAAGGTTGCTTGTGTTCAAATTTGACCAATGATCAATTCTGACACGTATCCTCTAGCTTTCCGGAAATAGCTGCAACAATGACCAGCCACCTTCGCCGATTTGTCACTTCTCCCTTGCCAATTTTTGAAGTTGAATTTGTCTCAGAAAGCCGGGCACCTCCGCCGCTGGCCGCCGCCGCTAAATGTTTGGCTCTCTGTATCAGAGTGCGCTACCTTTATGGGCTATCTATATTGAATGTTTACATTTTTGACAGCTAGCGCCTGGAGACGATCTTGTGATGTCCAGCATGTATTCACTACTCAATTACATTGCAGCGACAAGCAAAGAAATCTACGAGAGCTCAGCTAGCCTACAACTGAGCAACGATCCTATATATAATTCTCGCGATCACACAACCAACCAGCTTCTTGAAACACGTTCGCATCGCCTCACTGAAGACGAAAAAAGGATTGTCGGCATAAGTACAATATCTGTTGTCACAAGACTCGCGCTTGAATTTCGGATGGAAGAGGTAAAAAGCTGAAATATATGAATACACATCCATCTAGCTTATTCTGGAACGTCAGGTTACGAGGCTAACAATATCAATGCTCCTCCAAAGACTTCGTTATGCAGAACCTACTGTCGAAGCCGCCATCGCGTATAATTTAGTGGATTTAGCTCTTTCAGCTCCAGAGAGCGCATTTATCGACATTATACGGGCTTTCTCTTCTATCAACCGTTCAGCAAATCCAGACGATCCAAGATTTTCCAACAACATGGTAATCACCTCCCTGTCTTCCTATCTTGACTGGTGTCACTTAATTTTAACTTACTTCGAATAGGTATTAGCTGCACAGACAAGGCTAGCTCAGGAACTTCATCGGAGGCCAGAGCTCTATGAAATATACCTCATAGAGCTCCTCGCCCTATTTACTGATAAAGGTGTCGCCATCCAGAATTTAAAGATTGCGAACCATCATGTGAAGGCAAGTACATAATATTACTTTCGCTGCAATATCTGACATAGTCGTTACAGACTGATGATATGATTGAGCAACTGGCATCTCTTTTACTTCCCATAGATGCTTTGCTCGCTCACGAAGATTTCAATCCACACATAGATGCGGCCTCTGAAATTGTTTCACTATTCAGAAATATGTGGTTCCTATGCGTTCTGTTTCATTTCACCTGCATTGAGGACAAAGAGGAAACTGCAATGGATTGGTTAAAGCCTGCCTTAGCACACATTGCTGTTAAAACTCCTTCGATGGTTTTAGAGGAATCGCATGACTCGGTCGTCAGCGATGTTGAGTACAATGCCGTTATTCGGCAAGATTATGCCAACACTGTAAGCATTTTTGCCTATTAAGGGTCGTTCTGACCTGCGTGTTTAGGTCATTTCTAAGCATCGAACATCCCTGATGGGCCACATTTCTTTGCGTGCTGGTGATATTCGTCATTTATCGTCTGGTCAAATCATTTTCATCCTAACAATGCACGACATGGAGAGTATGCGATCCGCAGCAGGATTGACGTCTTCATTAGTGTCATATTTCACCAACGATAGTATCAACAAGCACCTGGGGCTCTCAGCATGCATGGAGTCAGTAGCGGAGAAGGTACGTGCAAGACAGGTTCTATTATAGAAATCATTGAATCATCTACAACATAGGTTATTCGCGGTTGCATTCACGATTTAAATTCCCATGCATCTCAACAAGCACTACCTGATTGTCTTTCTTCGGAACTCCACACCCTCTTGATTTACAGTACCCACAGGGTAGAGAAAGCCCGAGACACGGCGTCCAAATATCTTAATAGGTTGATAACTTCATTTCCGTCGCTAATGTGTGACCCGCCGCTTGTTTTCGCGATATTGGAAGTCCTGACTTTGCTTCGACG
>CEMJ01394135.1:18643-28766 GCA_900068955.1 Clitocybe nebularis | reverse complement strand
TTCACTCACCCGGGCCTCCTTTTGTAAGAGAAGAGCCTATCTGCACGAACAGAGCCGTTCCAACGGTACCTTTCAATAAGGAAAAACATTATGTATATAAGTGAAAAATGTCCCAGAATATGTTGCTAGACGCCGGACCGTCTTACATACCTCCGATCCCTATAAGTTGGATGTGCCGGTTCTATCAAGTTCGAATGACGGCCCCATACCAACCGTTGATGGGACGTACCTTAAGTCTCCTATGCGTTTGGTCGTGAGACTGAAGCCCTTCCAGATGTAAACGATGCTCCTTTGCAGCTTCATCCTGCAAGCCCTTTTCCCCCACAAAGTCCACATCCTGATGCTTTTGAATACGCTTAGTTGTTGACACCATCCTGAATTGATGTCCAGAGATTTTAAAAGCCGCAAAATTGCACGATTAAATTTTAGAAGGGCAAGGGTACCCGGCTTCCAGACTTGGCCTGAAAGTTTGCTTGAGATTGTTTTTGATAGACTTTCTGGAAATGTGGGTGGTTATCTGAGCTTTCAATAGTTCCGTCTACGCCGGCTAATAAGAAAAATTCAACACGGCGCGCATAATCATGAGGTCATCATGAAAAGCATGGACGAGAAGCGTGTTATCGAGGCCCCCTTCCGGGTATTCGGTACCGGTTTGGTGTGTGGAGTTGTACAGGCATCATGGGCTAGTATCTCGGGGGGCGTCAAAGGCTCGGACTCAATACAGCCTATTATTAGCTAAACAAGCAGCTTTCGCGCTGCTCGCTTCAAAAACCTCCTTACGTGATGACAATTGCAGCTGCAGACTCAAATCCATCTCCACCAATGAATAAGCCCAAGAAGTTCCCATATAGTATTAGTCGCAGTAGACCCCCTCGACCAGATCATAGATGTCTGTCTTCACCCGTTTATTATGTCCACTGGTAGGGCCAATTATTTGTCACTGGCGGTTATAAGTGGCTCCGCTCGTGCTTCACGTTCACGGAGCCTAACGCCTGGTACTTGAAAATGTAAACAAAAAATCGTATCTGCGCCAATGAGTAGTGTCCTATACCGAATTGCATTACTAGGGGAAAAACAGACATTGACAACAACAGACGAGTGTTGTAGGGAGCTTTGAAGAGCAACTTAGGCGGACAGCGTGCTGAACGCATGCTTAAGAACGTCTGATGTGTCTGATGGTTTCACGACCCTGCCATGTGATCTCTGAAGTTTTGGAAGTAATGTAAGTAATTTCGGAATAGATCAGCGACTGATGTACATACAGACAAAGGTATAAGAGATTAGATATCCGTAAGAAGGATTACCATAGTGGTCCGAAAAGGCGAAAGATAATTTAAAAATGAGTACAGAGAAGGAGAGAGAAATTGGACCTCCCAAAAAAGGAGGTATAAGGAGAAATCAAAGAAGAAAGAGAAATAGACAAAAGCCCTTGGCTCCCTCATCTTAAATCGCTCCCACCCGCTCCAGCCAAATCGATGAACCTCGTCACCCGCTTCATCGCCTTTGAACTCTGGACCCACTCTTCTTCCCCTTCGTCGTCGCTTCCCACCTTGCTAGCATGCGCGTGGCGTTCACACAGCATCCGACCATCAACTTCCCAGTATTCTTCCAGTTTCACCTTGCACGGAGGGTTCCCAGGGTGCTCACACGTCATATGCTCAGGATGGTACCGATCACCTGTGTGGGATACGGCGCAGGGACCTTCGATAGGCTGCCCACAGAGCGCAGCAGCACAGAGCGAGTCGTTGGCTTCGTGGTAATGATAAGCGCATAACGGCTTTCCATCAAACACGTAGAATGATTTGTCGGGGAACGGTTTCTGGACATACAGTATTAGCGTAGATACCAGGCACCAGAAGTTAATAGACATACATGACATGTATGACAATTGAAGCATTCTCGGTGGTACTTGCCTTTCAGCTGGCCATCTGAGGACGAAACTGCCTGCTTCTCAATTGGAAGGGTGCATCGGCGGCACTAAAGAGAATGTAAAGTTAGCACAATCTTACCCACATCACAGGTCTAGAGCTCACTTTAGGCAGATACATGTTCTTCCAACATTTCTCGCAGAGAACCCCGCCCCCATCAACCTGCACCCATCTGCCATCTTCAATTTTCTTCTCACATTTGAGGCACACGCGTGATTTCCTCACTCTCTCCTTCTTCTCTTTCCCACTCTCCGCGTGCCTATCCGAGCTTGTTCGTGCACGCGCAGGTAGCTTCGGTGCCTTGCTTTCAGGGGAATGTGGACCTTGTACAGTGTTACTGCGATGCGCCTTAGATCCGGCAGTGCTTGGAGCCTTTATATTATCCGATCTAGCACCAGTATCACTTCCACTCTCGACCCCGAACGATCGTTGCTTCCCAGTTGATTTACTCTTTGACAAACCAGCCCTGCGATCATCCGACAAAGCGGTTGAGTTAACATCTTCAAGAAGCGTCGCCATCTCTTTTTCCATGGTGCCTAGACCGGATTTCCCCGTAGCCACACCACTGCTAGTATCGCGAGAATAGGCACTCCTACCCCCACTGCTGCTCCCGCTCGCGCTTCTTCCACCCCTCCCTCCCATGCTGATTCCGGGCCCCCCAAGCCTTCCATAAGCACTTGGTGGTGTCTGGGAGAGTCCAAGGGCATGTGCGATCAATGCCGAGTTACTCTTTCCGCTCCTTGTCCCGCCTTCTCCGCCCGCACTGGAAGTAGAAGATACGGAAGAAACAGATGTTTCTCTTCTGTGGCCAGACCTAGAGGCTTGTATGCGGATTCCACTGATTTCACTGATATCGGAAGTAGATGGGAAGCGGACGTGATTCGTACTAGCTATCGAACCGGAGCGAAGGATAGAAGAAGTGAGCGCTAAGGGGGGAGGTGGGTTGGCTTTGGACTTCGTGCTCTTTGCATCTTCATCTTCGTAATCCGTCGAGTCAGCATATGCTAAGCCATACTCTGACCCAGAGCTTGGTGACAACGGTGGCTTGTCAGTTTTGCGACTCTCGCGCGACGCTGTTGTATTGATGCTGATAGAACGCGCAGGCAAAATACGACTATATGATGAAGCACTAGATCCAGAATCCGACTCCTCTGCTGAGTTCCTCGACGGTTGGGTAGCCGTCGATGGCGTATTAACGTTACTGGTATTGGAATTAGGTAGAGCTGTACTGTTGTTATTGGCGGCGTTTACGCCTGGTATTTGGGTTTTGAACTTTTCAAAGAAAGGCATCCGAACCGAAATCGGGGAGGCTGGCGGAGCTACTGTTGGAGGTTCAATAGCTGGCGTCTTTTCTCGCGGGGGTTGATACGAGGGTGTGGAATCATAACGCCCAGGGGATGCTGGTGATTGTGGATAAGGGGAGACCCCGGGAGAGTGAGAGGAATATCCAGAACCCGCAGAAAGAGGTGGGGTTCCATTAGCTGTGAGAGATAGTTCAAGCTTGTCATTTGATATAGGCGAAATTAGCACTCACTACGCGCTGGAACATCTATATCAAGATAACCGGGGGCGTTGGGTCGGCGAACTGTTATAGGTTGTGGTTGAGGACCAAGGGGCCTCTCCGTGGGTATTACAAACATAGCTGCGCGAGCCGCGGCAGCGAACCCCCTTCTACCCACACCCGCCATCCCTGCTTCTCCCCCTATCTTTGTATCTATGTCGGCTTCCGGGTGTGGTGTGTAGGATCCTTGTCGGGGAGGAGGCTGTACGTTGTGAGGAGGGGCCATCTCACGAGTTGCTGAAAATGAGGGCCTGGCAGTAGTTGGCGATGAAATCCCAGCATGACCAGAATGGCTGGAATGACCAGAATATCCAGAGGACACCGAGCCGGCATTCGACATCGTCCGCGAGCGGAAATCCGCAGGTGGTGGTGGTGGGCGTGTGCGAATAGGTGATGCATGACTTGGAGTTGAAATTGTTGGATTGGGTCGTCCGGCAGGAGAAGAGACGTTGTTCCGGTCAGAATCTGAGCGTGCCAGCGGGCTCGATCTCTGCTGATATTGGGTAGACACAGAAGGTCCTGTATTAATCCTCAGGCGGTCGTTAGGCGGCGGACCGGGGCGTTGGTGTGACGGATCTTGTGTGGTTGGGGGTGTAGAACCTGGACGCGACTCATTGAGGGACGCCCGAGGAGGTGTTGGTGTCGGTGATGCCACACGACCCTGCAATCGCTGCGGGAGCAGTGATGTTGCTGCTGCAGGCGAGACTGCAGGTTTCGGCAAGGTGGGAACTGGTGGGGGTGTTGCGCAGATATGGTCACCGAGTTCATTAAGAGGGACCGGCTTATTGCAATTGGAACACTTGACGGTGGGTAAGAGCTGGGATATACGGCCAGGAGCATTAGCAGGGGTCGGGCTGAGGAGTGGTGCCATCATGGCAGCAGAGAGCAATGGTGTGGTGAATCAACGATTGTAGATTTACTTTGTGACGACCAGCGTTCAGAGTGGATAAAGAGTGGATAGAGCACCTTGGAGGAGCTAGATGGGTGTATGGTCGTTGTAGACGGGGCCGTTAGCGAATTCGAGAGTTTGCAGGGACACGACTCATGGGAGAGGAGAGGCAACCAGTCACAAATTCTTATTTGGCCACTGTCCAAATCGAGTTCTCAAAACTAGGCTGTAACTACCACCACTGATCCATTCCTTGCTCCAATCATCTAATTTTTTCGCCATCCAAACTATATCTGCGCCTGTTACAGCCCTCCATTGCGGTGTCAACGACAACCAGTACGGCTGGGCTCCGCCAAAACAGGAAACTTGGACTTTGATGCGTTGATCTAGCTACTGCCCATCACCTGTCCAAGTGCGTGGTAAGATAATTTGAAGAAGCCAATGGACCATACGTTTGTTCCCGGTCTTCTGATAGTCATCACAACCAGAGGACAACGACAGCCGTCGTTGTTTTCTCAGCCGAACCATTACATGCGAAACGTATACGATTTGCAAACGTGGTTTACTGAATAGTATTATACGGTGATACAGTCCCTTCAATTATCCACTTAAGGAAACACTGACGACAGAAGCTGTCAGCCCCGTATTCATGAGTCATCTAACGAGAAGGAATTACTCATAGTAAGGGTAGTCACATTTGTGGTATAGACCTTTGATTAACCTTTGACTGATTCTAGCTGTTTTAGGTTCCCACTGACTAGAAGCTGCCCTTTTCAGAGCAAACGATGCCTAGCTAAGTCTAGTGCACCAGCTCCGGATTTATGACTGCGGTGGTCTTCGGCCTTGCCAGCGTTCATCTTTGGTGCTGTCAGCGTTTATGCTGAAACACTACATACATCCCGGATCAGTGCACTGGACCGTCATCAATCGCATCACACAATGTTTCCGCCCGGTCACGGCTTACGCGATGTCAATGCCAAGGGGTACGGTAATGAAGTCAAAGAGGTACCTATCCAGGTTCGTAGCCTTTCGTAGCCTGTGGGCGTTTACAGGGCGCTTGCTAGTTTGATGCTCCAAGTGGGCTGTTATTCTTGTGGCTCCGCCAAGTAATTCTTCTATCATCCGCAATGCCGCATATCGCGTATATATTGTTATCTGTGGAAGGAGAAAACGCGGTGTACAGTAAAAAGCCGAGTAGTCATGAATAAAATTGGGTGTATCAAATCGGCACGGAAGTTTATCATTACATTCATCCAACTATCCTCCCAACAATTGAGTAAACACCATAATCACAGTCCATGGTAACATTTATAAGTTAAATGATTGGGGGGTAGAAGCTATAAGTATTGAATCAAATAATGATATGTAACTAGAGATTGGCTTCAAGATATTAAATCTTGAACATCTGCGACTCGGGGCTTTAGCCTTGGCCGTAAGGCTAATGGACGGATCCAGAGTTTGATGTGGCCTCCTTTTGTTGACGTCATGATGGAGCGGGGAAGGAATGTAATATCCGTGAGGATATCATTCTCCACATGTTTTACCTTGAAATATATCAACATCTTTTAGAGAAAGTTCATCGCGAGAAACTTACCAGAACGGGTTGAACAACAGCAATCTCGTTCCGAGAGGGTGCCGGATGGTATCGTGGCGACGGGGCTTCATCTACGCCGGGCATGCCAGCAGAGGGGAGGTAAAGCGCCGACTTATCGCGCCGAAGTGCGAGAGAAATTGTGGATGTCATTGACATCCGTTGGTGATGCGTGGCCTAGACGAATCATTGAGATGGTTTGTGTGATTTTACATAGCCAACATTAGCTACCTGAAACTTTGGGCGGTGAAGGGCGCCGCTCGAGAAATCCCACTAAGATCATTATTAGTTGAGGTAACGCATGCATGATGATTGATACTAACTAATATTATCTTGTTATCTTCACCCACACTGCCGAATCGATAAGTTCGACCGTCACACCGAAGATCATCGAATGCAACTGCGGCGACAAAGGAGGAATGTCCTTGACATCGTGCAATAACACGCTGCTCCCATGGTGAAAATATCGTGAGTAGATCATCTTGACCTCCCGTCTAGGAATAAATAAATAATAAGTCGGCGAAAAAGGCAACAATCAGTAACACTTGCAAGTATAAAGCGGCCATCAGGGGACCAAGCGATGCATGTCAGCGCTCCAAAGTATGAAGCGTAACAATCAACAAGTCTATAGTAAACATTAGAACATGTATATAATCACACATCCACATACGACTTACTGTTCAGCCAGGGCATCAATTACCCTGAGACAACCATCCTCTGATATCGCTCCAACGTATTTCACGTCGGGTGAAAAAACAAAATCTGTTAATTCCCGGTTGAGAGAACATTCTGGAATCTAGACACAAAACTAATTGACCAACAATGCCACGACGGGAAACCCGCCAATGGCTGACAGGGTTTTTTGCTGCCTTCTCCTTGTCGGGCTTTCCATTGCCGCTAAGGCTTCCACCTGACGTAACAGGGTGCCAAGGTGGCATTGTGACAAATATGCTATCAGTTGGGTCCCATTCTTTCTGGGATGCAGTGTCCTCAGATGGCGGTGCTGCGCTCAGGTCTGCTGGCCTCCCGACGGGCTCTTGGGGTGAGAAGGTCCCGTCATCCCGTTCTTTGTCATATACGACGATGGTCCCATCAGCATGAGATGCAAGGAACAAGGTTGATGACGAAGGGACCCATCGCACGGCAGTGCACGGAGAATTCGAGATGCAGCCCTTCGAGATATCTCAGGATGCCGTTACGTTGTTCGAAATGTTTCAACGTACTTGTTTGTTCAACCGGCAATAACGGGACGTTATGGGGTCTGGCGCCAACTCGTTGGTTGGACATCATGACATATAAGAGACAAGACACACCTAGCCACACCAGATCACCGGTACTAAAACCTATTATGACATCTAAATGTTCTGGAGAAGCAGTTGAAATATTTACATCGTGACATGTTGGATGTGTAGAAAATGTGATCCTCGATAGAGGCTCCTACAAATGAAATATCATTATTAAAACGTCGTGGCCGCGAGGCGACAGCTTCTGATACCTTCGCTTTAGAACCCGCTTCCACCCATACATAACTCTTTGCTAGATTATAAAACAGAAAAGTTGATTCCCCTTGCTTAGATTGAAGAGTTTTCGTCAGGCCTTCCGCCGTCTGTATCCGGGTGATAAATGTCGACGACGTGGTCCGTATGCTATGTTTCGGTCTTGTAACACTTTTCTTCTTTCCCGTCGTAGGGGAATGGGAAAATAGGGTATGTGGTTCCTGAGGTACTGGTGGGCTTGTAGGCGCATGTTCTTGAGTTGATGATGAAGGGTGATCGCCTTCGTCTGGGGTATCACTGCTTGACAAGCTAACTCCATCTTCTCGATCCTTCGCATTATTTCCCTTATCCTTCTTCTGATCCTTATTACCACCTAATAACTGAGCAAATCCTGGTGCGCCACCACCACCTTGCTTTGTTGCCGGAAATCGGACTACAACACTGGAGACCCTGGTTGAATACACGGCGGGACCGGCACTGACCGCATGACTTTGAGCTAATGAAGGCTTGTGCTCGTCTGTGACGGTATAAACACCCTCTGGGGCTACGAACGTCGAGTCGTTCTCCATTGTGGCCACACGCCGTAGTACGGCCTGCTGTAATGATGATCGAAAAGGTTTGTTATTTGGCAACGAGTAACTTGTCACTTGACCCGTTCAGAGGTCGAATTGAAAACATGATCGTACCCGCCGGATCTTAGCCATTCCTCTCCTTCATGCACACCACAAAGTTCACTGCTCGCACAGTCAAAAGACTTCCTTCAGTCATAGTAAGTAACCTCTCCAGCAATCCTCATCAATCCAGCTAACTTACAACTCAGTGTCGCTGGAACTCCACCAGCGTGGAACCGCCCCCGGCCGGTGGTCATTTGCCCTCTATAGCGACTTCACAAGTTCTTCGGACGACTAGAGATGCTGCCCTTCGCACCCCTGGTATCTCGTGGGCAGATGAAGACGCCTCCGGTCCCTCGCGGAACATTGTTGGAGGTCGCGAAACCAGGAAAATGAACACTTATCAGGCTGTTCGCGACGCTATGAGGTAAGTTCCGTCCTCTTCACTAGCGTGTAACTATCCGTCTCATCAACTTAAACCAGCATTGCATTGATGAAGGACGACAATGCCGTCGTCTTTGGAGAGGATGTCGCGTTCGGGGGTGTCTTCAGGTGCACCATGGTGAGTTCGGCCGGAACCTATCGATTTTTTTCTGACATTGCATTGGGGATCTTAGGGTCTTGCAGAAGAGTTTGGTTAGTCTCAATTCAATCTTTCGCATGCTAGTATTGAAACAAAATTTAGGGCGTGAGCGCGTATTCAATACACCTTTAACCGAGCAAGGCATTGCAGGGTTTGGTATTGGTCTTGCCCTTATGGGCCATACTGCTATCGCAGAGATCCAATTCGCAGATTACATATACCCCGCGTTTGATCAGGTATCTACATCCCCATTTTGCTCCACATTGAGTCTCAACATCGATCCTCTAGCTCGTTAATGAAGCTGCAAAAATTAGGTACCGTTCGGGTGGTCAATACAATGTGGGAGGACTTACAATCCGTACCCCAACTATGTCGGTTGTGAGTGATATCCAAGATCTCGTATGTCGACAGATCTCAGCGAGCGCTAGGGTCATGGCGGATTATACCATTCACAATCTCCAGAAGGATTCTTTATGGGTGCATCTGGACTAAAGGTATGCAGCTCCATGTGTATTGACTTTCACCCACCTGACCAAAATCTACAGGTCGTGATACCTAGATCCCCAATTCAGGCAAAGGGATTGCTACTCGGCTCCATTAGAGACCCTAATCCAGTGATATTTATGGAACCCAAGATTCTCTATCGTTCTGCAGGTAATCGCATTCGCTTCATCATGTCTCCCAAATCTTGATATCTGATCGCCTTCAGTTGAACAAGTCCCTATCGACGACTATGAGTTACCCCTTGGGAAAGCCGAGGTCCTTGTTCCAGGATCAGACTTGACACTCCTGACATGGGGAACCCCCGTTTATCATTGTGAAACAGCACTTCACATGCTGTCGTCCCCGTCGCCTTCGTTAGAGCCTCTTGTGCCGGCCTCACTCCGCTCTGCTAAAATTGAGCTCATCGATTTGCGCTCTATTCTACCCTGGGATGTAGAAACCATTACGGAGAGCGTGAAGCGGACTGGCCGTCTGGTTATCGTGCACGAAGCCGGAATGACTGCCGGGGTGGGTGCTGAGATCAGTGCGGAGGTACAGAAGAGGTGTTTCCTCAAGCTGAATGCACCAGTTAAAAGGGTGACTGGCTGGGAGTGAGTCAAACCTGTTTACCTTGGTGCACTCTGTCGCTAATCATGATGTTTAGCACACCCGTGGCGCTTCAGTACGAGAAATTCCATATACCAGACGCGATTCGTGTCCTTGACGCCATCGTTGAAACATTAACGTACTGATGTACGGTATCAACCCACAATAATTAAAGATGAGATAGCAATGAAGCCGGTAGTGTATGTATAGAATAAAAGCAATCTCTTTAAGGCTATGTATGCGTCATAGATGCTCACGGACGGCGTAAATTTAGGCATTGATAAGCAGGTGACGCGCTGATAGAGCGGGGCCTTCGACGCATATTTTGATATAAAAGATAGTTTGGTAACGATAAGTACACAGCCCAGCTGCTAC
>CEMJ01394131.1:651-14562 GCA_900068955.1 Clitocybe nebularis | reverse complement strand
GGTAGAATTAAGGTAAAGTTGACTTGAATCGATGAATTCCTTTGCCTCCTCTTGTATGAAAGTCTTGAAGCCTCGCTGGTCGATCGAAAGTAAGTTGTCCTCGGAAAACCCACCCTGGTCCGGATCAAAGGTAAAATTGTTAGCCTAGAAAGAGATTAGTAAATAGAGATGATAAGTATTGTGTTATTTACATACCCATGACGAGGCAATCCAAGATGTTTGGTCTGGTTTTTGAGCATATTCCCAGTCAAACTACARGCATCGGAATYGGAAMRTGACCAYKYCAGGAAGARGAAYRCATATACCATRWAATAYTCTGACGCCAAAGCATGGGCRCCCTKGGGTTTCGTCCCTGATAGTCGATAGCCTGTTCTTGAGGTTGTGTCAACAAGAGCCTTTGGAACCCGAGCACCTAACAGGGTCCATGCCGTCAGATTCATTACACGCCAAATATAAGATGTTTCAGCGTACCAGCAGAAACCGTAAGGTTGACATATGCGTCACTGGAGGCGTTGAATACATCTATATAATCAACGGCGCCTGTGTTGTCATAGGTCGCTGAACAAAGTTAAATCATAGGGGGGCTTGGGTGTCAAAAAATCTCACTTATACTCCCGAAATAGTCATTAAATTGAGTCTTGACTTTATGCTTCTCTACGAGTGTTAAGATCGGGTTGGCAGGCCCGTTGCCTGTTTGTGTACCTTGGACCCAGTTAGCGCCCAATTCAACCGTCTTTCCAGCGAATGAAGTGCTGCGCAAACGTCCTCCTAATTCGTCCCGCGCTTCTATGATAGCAAAGTCTCGGATTCCCTGTTCATGCAAGGTCCGAGCTGCTATTATGCCACTAACGCCTCCCCCCAAGATCAGGACTTTGTGGTCTGTGTTGTCACGGCGTTGGTGTTCCGCTTGCGGTATCGTGAATCCATGAACACAGGTGGCGGCTGCCAGGAGGCCCACGGAAAGGGAGAGGGAAAACATGTAGGCCGGACATCTGGGTGTCTCGTCTGATTAAATATGTTTCGCGGCTATACGTGTACGATGTGAGTCAGACAAGTTTGCGGTTTTAAGGTTTGAGAAGCGAATTGAACGGTGGGACGAAACTCACATTCTACATAATCAATAAATACTTTTTTGGATCATTCGATGCTTTTGGCTTTCCAAAGATTCTTGTATCTTGCCGTTGCGGCAATGTGCAACTCCCGGTTGCGTCGTTCGGGGTTGGCATCGGGGGTCTGACTCGGGGATGGTTCGATTTCTTGGGGGTAAGCGTAGTAGCATATAGGATCTCTAGTAGATGTTTTTTCAAGCTAGGACTACATCCATGGGGTCAACAATCACGATTTCCCCTCAAGGATAAACAGCCGTAGTCCTGCGATGTCGTGGACCTAATGCATAATGCTACAGTAGTAAGCATCTATCAGTGATGCATATATAAGAGTGGTCAGAAGTTGGTCCTCACCACCCCTTTACGTCCATCACTCGTCTGATCCCATACTATTTATTTTGAGTTAAACCAATAGGCCAACGAATCACGATAGGCCTCTATTTGAACCACTTAGCACAAACAAGCGGGCTATGACGAAACGAAAAATCAGTGTCCCAAAGGAGATCTCTAGGATTCGTTGGAGCTCGCCTCTAATGTTCGTGCGCTATACGAGGCTATACGGCCCATGCTCTGGGTCCAAGCAAAAGCCAAGGCTGATGTCATCGTTATTGTTTGGCACCTCTCTGCTTGGCTAGGCTATTTCCAAAGGAATCCGATAAACAAACGCCTAAATTCTCACTCACCGCCACCCGATAGCATTTAAGCTTAAATATTTCTCCCCGACGTAAAGAGACCCACGCACGGGGCTGCACAGGGCCCAAGGCAAAAAAACGCACGCATATGCTTCTCAATACAAAAAGAAACGGCTCGCATGCGCAGCGACCTAGTTCACCCCGAAGCACCGAATAACGATTCGAACAGGGTTCATCGTCCTCATACACCATCATTGAGCAACATCTCGACAACCTCCCATAATCCTGAGTCCCCCGATTGCATCGCTGGCTTCGCAGAGTCAATACTGCGTTATACCAGGCACCTGAGAGTATTGACGTTAAACGCCCAGCCTTAGCGAGCCTTCCTCTTGCTTAAAGTTATACCCTCGGGCCCCACGGGCGTCCGGACTTCCGCGGAGTGGATGTGCGCTCGATCATTGGCCAGTGGAAAATGCGATTATCGTTCGCCTTGTTTCCCTTCAGCAGTCTCTATTGCTATATGGGAGAAAAGAGGCTCGCAAGTTACATCTCCGGGTCATCTCGAACGTTCCCGCGGATGCAAAGCGAAAAAAGAATATAAATTAGTACACACACACACGCATGTACGATGGCATTCATGTCCATGTAGAGTAGCGGCCGTAGCATGTTAGGCCGTACTCCAGACAACTCCCCGAACCCCAGAAATTTTCGCTGTTCAACCTGCCAACCGGTCAGGGAATGGGGAAGGTGGGGAGAGGGGATAACTTCCCCCGGCCACTAAGTGAACCACCAGGCGCCCGGGGCCTTGTAGATCACCCAGAATCCAGATCAACACATTTAGATACCCGTACACCGTCAAAACATTCTATAGGCTCACAGCCAGCGGCCCAAATCATGTTCGCAACACGAACCGTGCGTCGTGTACAACGCACAGCCCATCTTGATTATTATGATCGCCGACGATCCCAGAATCCACCGCTGCTGCCGTCGGCGCCGCCGGCGCATACCGCAACAGCATCCGTACAGCGCTGGAATCGTCTGGAGTGTGTAACAAACCTAATGTGACCACACCGAATAATGATACAACGTTGTGTGTTCGGCCTCGTCTCACGAACTTCAGCTAACTATGTATTACGTGAGGGCTTGATTGGTCGTAAGTCCATATTGGATACAGTGTCGAGTAGTTGTATATGTATATGTATAACGATTACAGAGGGTCGGATGGCGTGGAACGCGGGTGACACGACGATGGGCGGTGCAGAAGCGCGGGGAGAGCGAGGAAGGGGGAGCAGGGATCGGGGATCGGGCATAAAGTCGCCGCGACCTTGGGAGAAACCAAGGATAAGCAAAGCCTACCCAGGCTAGAAAAAAGCCCACGACGACAGCCTTGTGCTTGTGTCGTTCTCCTAAACAACAGGGGGTGGTGCCCCGCTGCGTGAAGAGGACAAGGGACGGGTAGATATAGTGGGAGCCGGTACAACAAATAACAAACGAGTCATGTCTATGTACGATATTAACATCGGGGATGTGGGGGCAGGGGGGAAAGAGGGATGAAGGAGACAGGGAGCAGGCAGGCATATATAGGTAGGGTAGGTAGTTACTATTACGGATGGGTTGGGGGGGACGGGACAATGACGAGGACGATAGCGGTGGTGGGGTCTGATGCGCGAGTTTGTATATAATTGGGATGGGAGGGGCGATTGTAAAAAAAAAAAGGATAAAAAAAATTGAGATACGCAAAAAATAATAATCCGTGTTTCCGAAACATGCTTTGTATAAGAAGATGGGAGATGTGGGGGAAGGGAATTCAGACATGTATGAGTTTTGGTTTATCGTTGGTGTGATGCAAGACGGGGATGAGGGGGATATAGAACCGCGAATATTAGGAAGGTTTGAGACAGCCCATACAGACATACTAGACATGTGTCTGATATGGTGGGCGTTGATGCTGATCTACGTCGATGATATAGACATGTGAAGAAGGAAGGATGATGGGGAGAGAAGAACACGAGACCAGGTGGGAGATAAGCGTGTGACAGGATGTGGGGAAGACGGAAGGGCTTAATCACGTATTGGGAATAGTACGGTTGCCAACTTGTTCACAGGAAAGAAAAAGGCGGGGGACCACCTGCTATCTATGCCGTCCAAGACATGATAACGCCCCCCACCCTATCTCCACCAACAAGCCTGAGGAACCAACTCGATCACTTGAATCCTCATATACGCATATTTCCCCTTCCTCTCTCCCATACCACATCAAATGATCAACCCAGCAAATAACTCCAGGCCCACCGAGGACAAAACTCTTACCGTGCGATGAAAAGTTCATGCACGGCAGCTCGAATACTAGATAGCGCCCGGTCTCGGGCCCTTGTTGCGCTGGAATCGGATAGGAGAATGGAGGGACATCATGCATTTGGCTGGAGGCGGCGAAGAAGGCTTCTTAGGCTCTGAAGCCGCGGAGCGTCCTCGTTCAGGTGGCGGCGATGTGGAACACCACCCTATTGGAGGAACATTTCTCGTGGTTGTTCCAGTCGCCATGTTCGGCATGGCATGGGACGATGAGGCATTAGGCGTAGATGGTGAACAACCGTCGTCGTCGTCATCGTCATCCATCACGATTTCAACGCCATTCACTTCAATGACATTGCGCCTACGAAGGGGTTTGGTGTTGTCAAGAACGTTGGGTTTCTCAGCAGGAGGCTGGGGACGTGGCGGTTTCCACGAGCTCAGGCTGGCGTTCAACAATAGGGGGCGAGGCGGGAGGGGCTCCATAGTTGCGAGCCTCATGGCCGTGTCGGTAGGTGGAATGGCGTACGGCGGAGAACCATCAGCACGATGTGAGTGATAACCCTGTTCGTCAAGAGTCGGCGAGGCATAAAACTCATGGTGCGCAAGGTGAGGCTTGTTGTGGAATTCCCCGGAATTTCTCCGCGACGGTGGGAGTTGGAAAAATGGAGGCTCCGGAGAAGTAGAGGAGGCACGAGATAGAGGGCTGCTGTCTAAGGATGCATTTGTGAGAGATGGCGTTGGAGGGTCTTGAGATTGATCCGTATCTGAAGGTTCGGGAGACGGGCTGCGTGATGAAGGATTTGAAGTGTATGGTGATGGAGGCTCAGATGCTGGAGGCGTCTCTAGGAGGGGAAGGAAAGCAAATGTAGGTTTTGGTCGCTGTGCGACCGGCCTACTGGGAAGGAGATGGGCGAGGTGTGGTGGGTGCCATGGTTGCGGAGCGGCAGGCTCTTTTGGCCTGGGAGCCGGGGAAAGCCAACAAGGATTCGACAGTCCTGAAGGCGTTGGTGATGGAGATGCAATGGGCGAAGTCGCAGCAGAGGAGCCTTGCGAGCTGCCCGAGTCAGATTCTGGGAGCAAAGGCAAGAGCCCAATAGGAACACCAGCCAAGTAGTGTGACCCAGGCCTGCCCGACACAGGATCAGGCAGCTGGTTAGCTCTTGGTAAAGAGCGTTGTATTTCCTTCAGCTCCAACAAATCTCTGTATACGAGGCATGAGTCACACGAGCAAATAAAATAGGTATGGGGGGGCATGCATGGAAAAGTGCCGGGAGGGAAAAAACTCACTGGTACGACAATTTACGGGCGGGCTCTGTTGGAGTACGGTCCCAAACATCGGCGACATAAATTTCATGCGAATCTTCTTCTCCAAAAGCAACAGACTTTCGTATGTGTGCGCTTTCTGGACCGGGACTCGGAAGAGGGGACTTGAGGCAGCCCTTCCTAGCTGGCACACGACCACGTTTGTGTAGACATGCGGGGGTCGCTGCTGGCTCTGACATTGTGCATAAAACGGCGAGAATCCAGGATTGAGGTTATGAATGGAGGTGTAATGGTCAGTAAGATGCAGTAAACAAGACAACCGCCTTTCTACATTTCTCAAACCGCACAAGCCTCCTCCGGTCCAGTCCGTGACTCCGCCGCCGTCCGGGCGCCGGCTCCCCATTTCCCCAACTTTACGCCTTAATGTCCGTTCGACCTGCTTGTTTCTCTTCGACCATCGTCCACTTCAATCATCTTGCACTGAAAGACCCATTGGTATCCCGAGACGTCATGGATTGTACAACAATCTTGAACAGATCCTGACCAGTGGATTTTAAAATCACGTGATTGTAAAGTTTTACGCCGCCAAGGGGCAGTGCGCCGCTTGGGCCTCCTCACCCACACTTGAATGTATACGCCAAGTTGTCATCCACCGAAAACCTCTCATGACGGGTGTCCCTGATATGGTGGCACGCAGCCTTGCGGCCTCTTGCGGTGGCTCGTGAGTGAAAACAATATTGCCGCATCACTTGACTTTTTTAAAATGAACGAAGCTTGACGTTTTACCAGTCGCATATACATCGCACCTGCTTCAATCAGACTAAGTGTAAAGCTTAGAAGACCAGATCATTTGATACCACTGCCGCTATGCTTCCAAAGCGATTATGATCCGGATGTTTCTCACAGCTACGGGAGAAGCGCGCCGTGTTCACGGCCATTGTAATATTCCTATGTTTTCGAGACAGCATGCATGGAAGAGGCGCCACAATGAGAGACGATGACCAAGTTTGTACTTATCGCTGCCTCAAGGCCATCTTCCATCAGTCAATGCTCTCACCCCAAAAAGAACAATTCGACGAAACCGCCACCATTTCATCGACAACAATATTGACTAACATCTCGGGGGGGGTTGTTTTTATCATAGGATTTGCTCCTTATAGTCCATTCCGATGATCCATTTCTAACGTCTGATGAATGAAACTGCGATAAATCAGCCCTACTACCTACCACGCCCCGCTACGCTCTAATCACAGGCGATGAACTGCCCAGATATCTCTGTATATCATGACGAGCACCTCCCTTTGGTGGCCATTATCCATCATGGAGCCGAACCAATAGTTGAACATTCTCTTCGGTGATTAGACGGGTTTCACGCTCTACCCTGGATAATCTTCGAGGTTCCGTTTGGAGGTTTGTTTCAAAGCATCGAGCCTAATTTCTTCGATTCTATGATGGCTCAGGGATGCCGGCCAATGGAGAGAGGGAGATACGCTAGTCGAATATCATTCTACCTTGCACCACTTACATACACACGTTTATATTCGACCGGTTAACGTCACGATGCGTCTACTCGAATTCCTGCCCGTCAATGGCCTGTTAAGGAAGCCATTCTATACAGCCGAAGACGTCAGTTAAATCGTTGACGATCAACTGTAGAAAATAGGGGCGTGGTCGGATGACGAGGCGAAGAGATGATATCCTGATCGTGTAAAGATGAACAATTGGAATTCCGATGTACATAGTCACTAGTGTGATCATGGTGATGGGTTTTTCTGAACCGTGGGCTTCAGGCTATCTTTGTCCGGGTTGAGTCGTTGTGATTATTACCTTGGGCAAACCACGGTGACTCTGTCCATCACTAAACCACCCTTCCTCCATTTCTGCCCTTTTTGTCCCGCGCCCCTGGTAGACCTGAGCTGGCAGGCTTCCATCATCGGTGAAATTATGTGTGCTCCGAACACCAGTCGGACGGTAAGAACACACATCAAGCATTCATACCCAGGCCGTTACATGAGTCTCGCCATTTACCAACTTATTCTCACATACGTGATATATCTATTCCCGACCGTTGGGTCGAGCGTCCAATAACATGGAAGCAGTGAATGGCGAATATTCGCCGAACATTTATCGTGGGTGAAGACAGGCTGAGTCGTCGGATACAAGGACCAGAGTTCCTATTTTTTTTCTTGAACAGCACGGACTCTCCGCTACTTCTCATGTGGAACAGCGTGGAGCTCGTACATCCGCCGGTTATTTAGTAAGTCCACATCTTTGATTAAAGCCTGGTCTAGGCGTGTGGCTCAATTAATCGATGGGAAGAGGAGTCTGGTTTTCGCCGGCTTGGTGTAATTTTAGCAGCACAACCAAAGCGACGCACTCATCGCAAGAACCACGTCTACATCGCTCTCACACTCACAGGTATTCGGTCTGCCTTGGGACATCGACTCTGACCAACCATATATAGACATCACGATCTCCAACCTTGAGGCGAATAATCATTTGGGGCATAATCGGATCCTGTTCATCGATATTAATCTTCCTCCCTTTTTTTTTCAATCTCCATCATGAAGGATGGGGGGCGTGTCGTATCACACTGCAGCGTGCACTCGTCGAAGTTTCAGAATCGGTTTCTCTCACAGTTTCGGTGAAATCACTGGTTATCACCATGCCGCTTCAAAAGCCTTTCTTCTATTCATATCGTCCACGGTTCCACGGCCACCTAGACACAGGACGAAAAGAGCGGTTTGATGGCCTGGTTTCTCACTCGTGTCGGACTTTCCAGAGGCTCGGTTCGCATGAACACATCGTTGACATTCCATCGACCTTTGTCTATCGGCCGCATAACCTTAGATAAACGCTCGCGAATCGCGCACCACTATTTTCGATCCGCTGCCGTATGTCGCCGCCGTTGGGTCTCCTATGTCAGCGCTAGCCCACGTACATGAAGAATTCTTAGATACTTCAAGGGAGATCCATCTATAACCCGGTTGATATGGCAGAAGGCCACAACAGGACACGCCTGGACACACCAGGATCAGATATTATCGCGAGGATGCCTTTTCAAGCACCAACACAACATTCTTACACGCCTTTCGCCCAGACAATCACAGCGCACACACGTCTTCTGCCTTCCAGAAATGAAGGGTTAATCAACAGCACTTTATCCTTCAGACTCACATCACACCGTTCCCACAGGAATTCATCGACATCATTTATTTTTGTGCCTCCTTCCCAGTGAGGTCGCTGCATACATTTATCTGCTTCTTCTGCTGACTGAAAACCCCGGGGTACAAACATTCTAGACCACATGCCGATGTCGACATCGATATTCGAGCTCGCGTACCGGCGGTTTACGAACGCTACCTCCCCGATATCGAAGACGATTTCACGATGCCGTTCTTCTGAGGCTGGCAACCCGCTGAGTAAACGGAGACCGGCTCCCTGGCTGGCTCCCATGCATATCAGGCTCACCCATAACCCATGGTCAAGCCGCCAACCTAACAATGCGGTGGCATTGGATGTGATTTTACATAAATGCTGGGTGGGATTTGCTTCCCTGCTGTGACAAAATATCGGATAATTTCTATTCTGGTGCACGTTCTATACCACAGCTCTCATCGCTCCGAACAGCGTCGAATACTTTTTTTTGGATGTGAATCTGCTCGTAGTCTCCGTGTGTGTGTGAGTGTGCGTGATTGATCAGATTGTCGTACAGTTGCCTTTCTATTGTTTCGCGCCCATCGATTTCAGCTTTCAGGTCAAAAGCGATTATCAACTTTATCCCATGTCCTGCAGGCTGATGTCATGTTCACGACTTTTTTTCATGTGTATTTTTATTTTCATATGATAAACACATTTTATTTCTGTTGTGATTCCAGCCCTCCATCTTCTCTCGCCTAGTGATGCACACGGAATGCAACTCAAACAGGCGTTGTCCCCACGGTATATGATAGGTTCGATGTGGATGCCGAGCATCCGCCTTCGTTCCGCCCGCGAATCAGACGAACCAGCCATCAACCTGTCAGGCTGAGCAGGCCATCACGGTTCATTCAGAGTTTGTTGTGCAATTCATGATGCAATATTTTGCTGTGCAACTGCCGATTTGCAGAGGACGGAAGAAGAAAGGCTCACCACAGCTCGAGCCCATTTCTGATCTATTTCTTCTCACGATCAACCTATCCTCTTACCCCAATTATACAAATTTGCACACACACTCCAACCCAGATCCGTGCTCTCAAGCTATGCTCATGACAAGACCAAAATCGTGAGCTCCTTTTGTTGCCCTACTACCGGATCGCAACATGGGTCACGTTCGTGCGCGCGCGCAAGGTCAATGTCAAGGAGACTTGTCGGCGAGGCCTATGATCACTGCTATCCCATCAATCTCTCCCGCCACGCACTTTTGACTGCTTCCCATGTCCTTCACCCGCATAATTCCCCTAGCGATTCGTACGATGACCATTCTGTCGTTTCCACGGCTGCCTGGATCGCCCTTGGGGATCGCTTCTCTATGGACCAATCCACAGAACCGTACCTGGATCTCCGAGTCTCAGAGCCATCGCTATCACTTGTTAGTATGCAGGTACTTACTGCGGTATTGGGTTATCTCCTTCGAACATAATCATGTTCAGTTGTTTATACGTTCAGCTGACCCTGACCATTTATTACTTCGGATCGGAGCAACAAAATGCACACGGTTCTGCTTGTCCCCTCTCATCGAGACCCTCGCCCCCCTGAGCTGCTGGCAACGGGACCGCTGTGTTTCGAATTGCGCCCCTGGCAGCTACCACGCCACTATTTCCACTAATCAGGGATGGCTCCTTGTTGGTGGTCCAATCCATTGTGGGGTCAGTCAAGCGCCAACCACAATTCCAGTAAAAGTAATATCATTGTCATGATCCAACGCCACGATTCAATCAACACCACTCCGTTTGGCGTTGCGTTGATAGAGAAAAACAGGAATCAGCGAATAACTCCCCGACTTGCCCGGTTCGATATGGGCTACCTCGACGCCCGTGGGATATTTTTTCAAAAAAGATCTCGGACACTGTGTTATGATATACAGCCCTCCCACTATGTGATCGAGTCGGACCTCACCATCACGACGACGATTGTTCAACCCGAGATACTCCACGCATAGATGAAAAAGGCTATCTTCCGACTTCTCCGGGCAGATGAACTAAGAGATGAACACGCCCCCTCCCCTCCTGCTTAAGCTCGTGGGATATCTCCAAAGGCTTCCTCGTCGTTCTAGATCATACGAGCAGACCAATCCGATTAAATTGGTCAGGATAACCATCTTTTGGTTATACTCCATTTCAGCCTCTGTTTCAACTTATGGAAACTATTTGTCCGACTCCACCGGTGGTTCCTTCTCTTCGCCTTCTGACCTCTAAAGCCCTGGGATAAAAAGTGTAATTTACCCGACTTCGGAGAGGCGACAACCAGTACTTGGGTCGGCTACACACACACATTCTTCCAATAATTCACCCTTTGCTTGTCCGATTTTTGTATTATACGATCTTGGGAACACCTCGTGTTCTTTGATTGAATACAAAGGCTTGTCTGTGCCTGCTCGCACCTAGCCCCCGCCCCGCCCCACATTCCCTCTTCCTACGCTCTCACCGGTGTGGGATTATCTCTAAACCATATTTTTAAGTGCGAAGTTTAGTAGGGCGTAACCCCATATTTCGCCGGTTTCCAAAGCTTGATCGTCCCAAAGCCCATTCTAAGTGCGAAGTTTATTGGGATATATTCACAACGCCCACACATATTTCACCATTTTTTAAAACATTAAACCTCAAAACACCCTCAGGGGGTCTGATTTTGCTATAGCGCCGCCCTTCCGCCCTCACAACGTGTCTTGTGCTACCCCACGTCCCCACGTTGTCGTTTGTATGAATGATTAGACTTTGGACGGGGTAGAGGAGGGTCGGTCCGGGTCTGGATCCCCGAAGACCTGATAATCAGGAAGGCCGGTCAAGTGTGGGGAAAAAAGAAAGTCTGCTGCTTCCCTCCGTCCCGCTGTGCGGGGGTCACCCTACCACGACTTGTGCTTTGTCCGTGTCTCGGCCTCAACGCAACCCCTCTTCCACGCACTCCCATGTACAAATATATTGTCATTGATCAATCGCCCTAGGCCCAGATGTCCTCTCCTTTGCTGCTTGTGTTAATCTACATGGGGTTAAGGGAGAGAAAGACCACTTCTTTTCCTCCCACCCCGCAAAAACAAAAGCGAAAAAGAAACGTGCGATTGCGAGGAGAATTCTATGCTGCTAGGGCGTGGCCTGATTTGGGGAAAGCTTAGGTCCGTCGCTTTTTCGACCCTTGGGATGTCCTCGCACTTGGATATGTATACCGTTATCCCCCTTCAGCTTCCCTAAAGAGCGATACCATGACCCGTTTTGCGAAAGACACGCGTTTCCCATAAATTTAGACTTCGATGCTAAACCATATTGTAACACCCCAAACCCGGTTACCCTTGGAATGGGATTTTTTCACACACCAAGAGCTCGTAACGTTTTGGATGGCATGATAACGGGGGGAGCATGGGCACTGGTTTCTGTTCATCTCGTTTAAGCGCCTTTCCAAGAGTTTCCGTGTCATCGTGGTGTGTGAGCAACTGTTATATATATCCTATGTTTTCGCTTGGCAAAGTGGGCGAATGTTGCGAGTTAACGCCCTCTCCATCTCTCGCCCCTCTCTCACCGCCTCACATCCCACAAAAGGCTGGATGCCCTTTAAACCCTTATGGATGAGGTGATCTGGTTTCTGGTCGCTGGTTTTGGGAATGGAGAAAGGTTATAACCATAATCGATGTGGTTTGGCTTCTGTCGCATATAGCGCCCACGAGACCCGAATCCGATGCTTAGCATCTCGAGGGCCTCGTTTGCTCACGATGATCGCGGTCTTCTGATCCAAACCCGTACGTGCGCAATCACCATCTCTCCTCGTCCTGTTTTGTTATGTTACATATGCGTTATGGTTATCTTTTTATATATTATATTATATTTTATTTGATATTTTGGTCGACGAGGCAATATCGCTGCACCAAAGTGGTCATTGACAAAGTACTACATACCTACCCGGTACGCCCAACGCCCAACTGGGATCTACTCCAAAGTGCATGAGAAACAGAAAAACGATGGTTGCCTCGGAACATGGACAGCAATGTACAAACCCTGTCATCTGCTCATCTGCTATCTCGACGCGCTGGCGAAATTGCCAAATGGCATCGGCGGAAACGAATCTCAGGGAACCTAGGAATAGGCTTTGCTTGGCGGGACCGTGACATTCAATCCCCCCCTCCTCCCCCATGTGCGCGTTTCCTCACAGGCCGGGGATTTATGGATGGCAAACTTATGGGACGAACGACACGGTTATGGACGAACGGCATGGTTATGGATCAACACCACGGTTATGAACGACGCGGGTTGACGGGTGTCAGTGTCAAAGGGAAGGATCATCCTCCCATAAAGAAACCGATAAACTTGTTTGTGCTGTTTTTGATCATGATCATTTTTCGATGGTATCGAGATTTCTTTGTTTTCGAAAGACCGGGTGCCGGACGTGCCAGCTGGAGGGCTCTCTCTCTCTCTCTCTCTGCTCGGGGGTCCCGAGTTGGTGTGCAATAAATATGCAATGATATGTATGATTGAATGGGGGAGGGGGGGGAATAAAGAACACGACGTACACGGGTGATGCTGATAATAATCCAAGTCGTTTGAGCTATAAAAAAAAACAAAAAAAAACAACGAGAGCCGGGAGCTCAGAGAAAGCTCGCTGGAGCAATAGCATCCAACCCATTTGCCATTTGCCCAATCCTGCAGTCGTCCCGCTTTAGAGGCTACGATGTACATGTGACGAGGGAAGCTCATGCCCCTCGAATGATTTTTTAAACAATGACGCGCATCGCTAAAACATCGGAAGGCAACGAGATTCCATGATTAACCTACACACCGGTCATCCCTGCCGCCCCCAAGTCATGGGTCTACGACCTATGCCTTGACAATACTTTTTTGTTTGTTCCGAGAACGCCACATCAGTTCGCAGTTCGCAGTTCGTAGTCCGAGTCCGAGTCCGCAGTCCGCGAGGTTTTCTCAAAATAAAATGGATCATAGATCGTGTACATAGGGGGGGGGGTGCGTGTGTATGTGCACTACTCAAGTAGGAGCGCAAGGACCGAGCTGCGAGCCCGGATAGCAGACAAAGCCTCTTGTCAAATATAGCCCCCCCCATCACACTGTCTACATCGATACATCATCGCAAAAAAGGAAGCACAAGCACAAGCGGAAACAGAAAAAAGGCTCTCATGGTTCGCGAAAAAGAGCCAAGACACCGACGAAATACCGCGTATCGTAGGAAAATCAGTCCCAGAGCGGGAATGAAGAGAAGGGCAGAAGACGGGTTATCGCATACGCAGCTCATCAAGAATCGCGAACTTGGGGTGTCGAAGGGAGGGAGGGGGGATACTAGATACTAGATACTAGATACTAGGGGATACTGGATAGGGATCGGAGGAAAGAGAACACACACACAGCAATATGGCATAGTGCCCCCGTTATCCGCCAATCATCGTGTATCCATCATGACCATGACAGCTCTCGGCTCGCAGCCTC
>CEMJ01394128.1:35952-46873 GCA_900068955.1 Clitocybe nebularis | reverse complement strand
ATCACTCACAATACAGTACCCAACTAAATGCCTCCCCGGCCCCATCCATACATTTGTTTCAGCGTCATCAACTAATGCCTTCAGTTCCGGGTCATTCATCATTCTTGACGTTGGGATAGTGGCTCGGTACGCAGCATCTCCCGTAGGCTGAGGGTTGTCTTTCTCGCCCACCACAGTATCCCGAACACTACTGCCAACACCGTCAGCGCCTATTATCAGATCCGTCTTCAGGACCTCTCCAGACTCAAGCGTCACAGAGGGAATGGAAGGGTCAACGAAAACGACTTTGCTGCTCAACCGTAACGTCATGAATGGAGAGGCCAATTCATATAACATGTTATAAAGGTCTCCTCGCTACCGACGGATCACTATATATCAGAGGAGGCCGCCGGTATAGAGACCTAGGGGACGTACATGTATATGGTAATATGGGGCACCGTGGTCACGTTCCACAGTATCACCCCATTTCTTCCAACCGACACGTTCTCCTGTCTGATCTGCACCAGGACATTAGAGAGGAAACAGAAATAAGAGACTAGCGGTTACGCACACCGCCGCAAGCAGAGAGATTGTGGAACTACCACAACTTCCTTGAGCTTTTCTTCCAGTCCCCATCGAAGCAAGAGACGGGTCATATTCGGCGTAATCTGGATTCCCGCACCAATGTCACTGATGTTAGGGGCGCTTTCTAGGACAGTGACATGGTGTCCCGCACGTCCGAGAAGGTAGGCAACGGATAGCCCCCCAATACCCGCACCTACGACCGTGATGTTGACTGAAATCGGAGCCCTGCAGATTCGGATCGCGGAGCCATTCTGGGTATTCTAGAGCAGCCCCCTTTGTTAGGCTGTTTTACTCGCAACTATATTTGTACCTTGGAATGAGCTATCTGGTGATGGTGGTGTTGCTGTTGGAAATTGTAGATAAGAGTTTATTCATTTAAAACTAAAACGAGCTCACCATCATATGTTGTTAGAGGTTGGCGGATTCCTCTCTCAGAAGCCTCCATGTCTTCTTAAGTATCATTTCCTTGTATAAACCTATTATAGGAAAAAAGACAAGGAAGGTAAAACCGAACCTACACATTGGTAAGGCGTACAAGCGAAACGTCATACGGGGAAGGAGTGAACCTGGATCGCCTACAGAGTTGAGCGAATGACCAGACCGAAATCTCGACAAGGAACCGCTTGACCTTGCCTGGAAGCCGCTAGATAAGCCTCTTTCTCTCTCCCTTGTAGACAAATGCAATGTGCAACCAGTTTGACAGTTGCGAGATCGGGAATGTCAGACCGAGACAACCCGCCGGCTTCGACTCGTCAATGACCCACAGTAGCTTTTTTCTTGCTCGACAAAATGCCAGTTCACGCCTACAGGGTTTCCTTTTTACGCGTTGAAGGGTGTCCATGGATAAAATAGGCTTACTCCAGGGGTCTTGAAAGAGAGTCGACTTTCACTGGGCAAGCTGACGCGCTGGAGTGGCACAAGGGTTCCAGCAGAAGGAGATAGTCGGGTAAATCCTTTAGAGAAAAAAAAGCACAAGTGAAAAACCCCGACCTCAGCCTCCAGAAATCAGGTTCATCCAAGCCAGGTACTTTCCAAGTTTTCATCACAGGTCCCAGGTATTAACGTTAACGTTTGTGGAAAATTTGTAAGGGTCGTGAAGAAGTTGTATCGTTTATTAACGTGGCAATATGAGTTTCTTGAGGTGTGTAAATCTTCCAACTCAGCAGGGAGCCCAGTGCGATCCAGGAGAAATAAAGAATTGCATTTATTCCCTAGGTCGTATAAATACAAAGGAAGAGAAAAAATCCATTAGAACCTCTAAGGAACAAAGCCGGCTCACTCATAACACAGAATGAATATCTTCCCTTCCCTGACTGAAAGGATGATGGCGCCCTGAGATTGGTCAATGTTGATCGTCTCCACAGCGTCCAAATCAAGCTCCTCGGGAATCTCTAGAGTCCGCACTTCCCCACCCACACCCACCCGAGGGGTGCCGTCATTCACACTCCCTGTCTCTATTGGTTCCCCAAACGGTGGAAACGTGACGAACCGCAACCATTTTGGGTCAGATTCGCCGTCTGGCCTGGCATTGAGATCATCCTCGTCCTCTACAAACTCAATCCACACGGCGTGTCCAAAGTCAACGGCGACAAGAGGCCGTGGGCGTTCACTCGACAAGCCGTCATCGTCATCATCGGTTCCGTCCATGACGCAAACGACCTCGAATGGAGTGCTGACGTACCAAAGATGCATCAGTGCGTCGTCTTTGACCTCTTCCTCCCTCGCCTCCTCCTCCTGATCCTCTACCGTTCCCCGCGAACTGGATGATGCGGAACTCGTTGTACCTGTACGTGTTTCCGAATCGTGGTCTTCAGGATCCTCCAGCTTTCGAAGGGGATGAGGCGCCCCGACAAGAGCATGCCTCAGCTCAGCCATATCGCTCTGAACGAATTCAGAGTGGCTGAGCGGGACCCGGAAGTAATGTTGTGCAAGGATAAAGCGTGTCCGATGGGTCTCTTGGTCATGACAGGATAGGAGAACCACGGTGCAGCTCACTCGAGGGATCCCAGGTAAGCTAGGCCACCACTGCCGAACAAAATGAGCACTGTCTGGACACCATGGGGGAAAGGGGTACGGATTGGTAGAAGTAGGTGGGGGTAGCGGAACGTCCGGCCCGTGTGTGATGGCAGGATGGGCGTTAATATTTTGGGCGTTCAAGGAAGGGTCTTCCGAGACGCCGTTGGTTGTTAGGGCTGGAGGGAAGATGAACTTTTTGCTAAGGGTCTTTGCTGGAGCGACAGCGTAAGATATCGTTGGTATATCGTTTTTGGATACTAATCGTTTGGTGTACGCTTTAAGTAGGTGAAGTGGATAGAAATATTGGAAGGCGCCATCACTCTCTTCGCAATGGATTACTATGTTCCGCTCGTACAATATACATGACCAATTCGCCGTTGGAACCTGGATAGATACTTTAGGAAAGAATATTTAGGGTGTTTATCCTGGGACTCACACAATCGATTCCTGTGTCGATAAAGATATATTCGAGCTTGTCCCAATCCGGTAAAGCGTACAAACCAATGGTGTTTGTACTCGCTACCCATACAAAAGCCGATAACAATCTCGCCGATGGATCGAGTAAAAAGACATTCATTACAACGCCGGAGGTCCTGAAGGCAGTTACATGGGAGAAGACGGGTGGAAGGGGGGAACGTTCCCCAGTTGGGCTGTCCATAAATCGAAGTCGCATAAGCACGAATTCCATCACCCTTCCATCGTCGTAGCTAAAGTGGGTGTTAAGTTGTGTGATAACAGCATGGGTCTTCTAGTAAAAACTCACGAGGGCACGAGAATTTTCGCCATCGTAAAAAAGACCGTCTTCTCCTCAAACTCTACTCGGCACTTCCACAACTCCCATTTTTCGCCAGGGTTCCACTCTGCCAGACAGCTATCTGTCTGCACATCCCAGCAAACGACCTTTCCACTCTTCGTCGCGCAAAGGGTATAGCTCGATGTGATAGGGGAAAGCCAATCAACTTCTTCATCAGGCGGAGCGCTAACAATCTTGTACCAGCTTTCTGTTGGGCGCCGGGCCAGGGGCGAAGAAGGGATAACATCCATGTAATTTGAATGCTGATTAATACCGGAGCAGGGTCCGGGGGTAATTGGTCTGGGACCACGACGACGCCACGCCTGTTCGTAATGTGTGGCTTTGTTCACAGAGCGTATAAGTTGCTCCGTGTTGAGATCCGTGAGCTTTTGGAAACCCTTGAGCGGTAGAGCGCGACATCTCCGTAGCAGATCGCTGGCAAATTGGCGATAGACTGGCCGCGTAGTCGAAAAGTCATGGAGACTTTTACATGTCTATAGAGGGACATATTGTCAGCCCTAGCTCACTTTTTCGCAGCGCAAGGTCGATGCATTCAAACAGACATGCACTATCAACAACGGCGCCATAACATCTCGGCCGAACTGCGACACTCAAGTCTGAAACTCACCATATGAAGAGCATGTAGATCTTGCAGGTCAAGCCGCGTAGCGATATTGAGCAGCAAATCGTAAGGCAATGTATGGAGCCCCATTTTGTCGTCTGATTTGGGTGTTGCGTCGGTTTCAGTGCGAGGGGCCGATCCCAACATCAAAGTGTTGGAAAAAGCTGATGTGAGGGCTCGCAAAGATGATGCTTTGGATTCTGCCACTTTCTTTACGGCTTGATCGCTGTATACTAGCGAGTTGTATACGATGGAACTTTGTAGGAGCTAAATGGACAATGGTCGTCGCGATTCGGAGTCTGTGTGTGGGGGAACCCCGCCACGTGACACGGCGCGGCCTGGAATTCGACGGCTCATCTTTCAGTGGAATACATTGACTCAAAGAAATGATTACTGACCTTCTTGCTTGCGATATGGTAGTTCCGGGAATCTGAACTCTTAAAGTTCATGCCCAGCGGTCTGGAAAGTGGTCATCAAACGTTAACAGAGTTGCAGACAGCCTTGATTCTTCTCGAGCCTGCAACACTGCTACCCGCCTCCGGCAGGAATTGTCCTGTCGTCCCTTAGTGCTCATTTGGACCAGGAAGCAGAATATGTGATAACTCAGCTTTATAGCCGATTTTTTTTCAGGAAGGGTGTCACCTCGTCTTCCCGAACAGATACCCCGTTCCTTCAAACATCAAGGTAATTGGTTCTATCTATAGCCTCTGTCCTTTAGTTCTAGGGTATGTCTACTTGCCTGCATTTCTTCTCACATCGATTGATCTTATCGTCATAGTTCCTTCGATTGTCAGGAGTCCCTCTCAGAATAGCTAGACCAATTCTCAAGAGAAACATTGCTCCACGGCCTGTGTGGCAACACAAGTTGTCACTCCGGCCCCAAGTGGCGTTTGACTCCAAGGCAGTTGAACTTGAGCGTGATTCAGCAAGTTCAGAACAAGACACGAGAAGCCAAAGGGCTCCAAAACCATAATTCCATGACGCACTCACTGAAAAGCGCAGTCAGATAGGGTCAATAAACGGCGCAGAACTCATTTGAGGATTTTGTGCCTCGTATTATTTTTCACAGCTAAGAAGCTAAGTATTCTGGATCCAATACCTAGCCTGACCTCAGGCCTCAGCCTTCTTCGCAGCTAGGCAGCTTAGGTACACAAGACCCTTATTGTTGGCATAGTTTCAAACTTGGTCCGATTCTGGACATTCGCCTCAAGTGCAAAGCTTGACTTGGCCCCCGTGGTCAGTCCCTTCTTCCTTCCCGTACATTTCGCTCTCTTTGAAATTATGGTTATCTCTAAAACCATCATGAGTCGTTCTTACTCCTTCTCGCCCGGCTGTAGAGCATGTGTATGTCAGTGCCCTGGCCCTGGCGCTCTTGTCTAGCCCATACCTAGTATCATTATCATCTGCGGTCCATCCACCCGATTCTGCTTCTGTCTGCCCGATTTAGGGTGTTCCCCCGTCGTTATACAGACATCCCTTTCATACATTCATCAACCTCGACTGTGTGTCATCCTTCTATTCTTCCAAAGGATGTACTCATGATGTCTGAATCCAATTTCAATACTACTATTTCCGATCTCCTGGCAGACGATGCCCGATCCGGACACTTGATCTGGTCAGTCCTTTGTTGTCCAACGTCTTCAACCCGACCTATTGATCATCCACTCATCGTGATTTTTGCACCCCAGTAACATTCGTCATTCACCAACTCCGTTTGCTCTCATCCTTGTCGATGCTCACTTATCCGTTATCGGCCATCTGGTGCCGGCAGAACTCGGATAATAAGTAGGCACGCTACTTTACCCTATTTTTCCTACACTTCAAGCTTTCAGGGAGTATGCGAACCTGTCAAGAGTCTCTTATTTTATTTTTTCTCTATTCGGTTTATACAACCATGTCACCCATTTTGAGGTTGGTCTAAGAAGCCAACAAGTGCGTCGTCATCTTCTAGCTACATGTTGAGTACTGCAAGTGGATACCCATCAAGACCTCGTGCACGTTCTTATATAGTTAAATACAACCTCGAAGTCGATTTGCATGTTGGGCAGTGCGTTGCGAGGTGAATATATCGATCGTACCTGATGGGAAGCAGGAAGTCGAAGCACAACTCCTTGCTTAGGAACGAAAGCGGAAACAAATTGAATGTTTAATTGATTCGATCTTACGAATGGCAAACGAATTGAATTACCATTATAGGGTGCTTGAAGGCGCATCATTGGCTCACAGAGGGCCGATTTCAATGGACCAATCATTTATACATAGTGGCAAGGTCGAAACAAATCTGAAGTGATCTATGTACTAGGATAGATTGAAATCGGAGTTCAAAGCGGATTCAAATCTTGGCACAAGCCGATCGCACCGATAGATCTCGCCAAAGTAAGGGCGAGACTTGAGGAGAAAAATACGGTCCGAACATCCTAACCACTAGGCTGGACCGCAGGGCGCGCCATCCACCTGGGAGACTTGCTCGCTGCACGTTTCTCGAGTTGATATAATGCCACGGATAAGTAACAAAGCTAAGGGCGTTGAAGAACTCGTCGAGTGCAAGATCAACAGGGAAACCTAAGGGAAAGAGTTAAGCGTTCAGCGTTGACGAGCTCGAAGCAAATGATTTCATTTCAGATTAGATCACGACATCAAGAACCGCTTATTAAAAAAAATGGGGCGCTCCTTGTAGGTCCACAATATATTCCAATCTTTGAGACTAACCAACTTTCACCTGCCAAGGTTCGTCCAATCGTGAGACATAACTCTAACGCCAGAGCTTAAAGGATGGTCTCCTAGCCAGCGTGTTTCCCCCAATTAACGTTTTCCTGCTTATTCATATCGACTCCAGCTTCAAATCCGTCTTGACTCATGGACTTCACCCACCCTGGTCATGCTCACTACTCGGACGACGTCTTGTATCAGACAATGTCGCACCTCAATATCTCTACATCGGAAAATCCTCTATCTTCCTTTGCGCTAACTATGTTGGAGGAGGACCGGAAGTTTTACGAGACATTCCCAGCAGCGAAGAGGGCCGCCACTGAGCAATGGATGTATTGGCTTCAGCAAGAAGGACATTGCATCGATGGTACAGGACTCCAACAAACTCCTGAACCTCTCTGCCTCCATGCACCGACACCGATATATCCCATTCCATTGCCTCCGCTCTATCACTCCCCCACTCAAGTCGACAATGTTCGTGATTTCACTCAACACATGGATTTCCAACATGAGTACAACTACAACTGCCACTCAAGTAATTCCAGCCCTCCGTTCGTAGCCAGTGACTCCGAGTTCCACCATTGGACGGCTGGACAGAGCCTTCAGGAAGCTGTTCACCAGCCCTCCATTGTACGCCTGCGTTATTTCAGTGTTTCACTACAACTAATCACCTCTATAATGCCATAGATGTCACTTCCATGCGCCACGAGAGCCCCTTCCCCAATGTTAGAGGAGAGCCACTTTATTGTTCCATCCCAACAGTCTCCAGTCGGTAGGACGTACTCCCTCCCGGAGCTCCCCAAACTCCACACCCACGTCCCCACTCGACATCAATCTCTAGAATACGTTCCGCCACGCGTGTCGTCAGATTACGATGTTCCCTCGTCACCGCGATCTGAACACCCTCCATCCCCAACCAATTTCTTTGACTTGCCTCGCATCACCGGATGCTGGACGGTAGACGCGCAGGCCGCGCACGAGCGTCTCCTTCGTGCGCCCAAACCCCGACGCGAAGGTTCGCCAGACATTCTCACCCCCGCCGATCGTCCGGTCATCTCGGTCCCACCAACGCGACGCCATCACCTCACGTATCGTCAGAAAAGGGCCGTAGCAAGGGGGGATTCGCACCCTTACCTCCCGGCGAAGAATGCTCATCCGGAGTCCCGCACGCGCCGGAAGGCACAGCACGCCCCTAAGACGGCTAACACGGCCGAGAAGAAGTCGCTCTCGCTAGCTTGTCACTTTTGCCGGGGTCGGAAGATCGCCTGTGGCGCCCCGCCACCTGGAAGCAAGGACCGAACTTGCAAGTGAGTACGAGACTTATGTCGTGTTTCATCTTTTTCTTCAAAAAAATGAAATTGCTCATGAATATTAATTCTTTGCAGCCAATGTGAGCGACGCAAGCTAGAGTGTGAGTATCCGTTGAAAAGCCGACGAGGTCTACGAAAGAAAAAGGGAGAAGATGACCCGGTAGCCGACCCCGATGGTAATCAAGACGAGGAGTCCGAGCCCGGAGGATCTAGCGCTTAATAGTGTGTTCACGGTCAATGTTTCTAGTTCATTATTCCTTCTGTTTCTCATGGCCTCTGGGCAATGTTTTCCTTGATCTACCTTTTTTTATCGCTACATATACATGCCTCAACATCAATTTTTACATATAGCATCACAATAACTCTAGGGTCTGTCTTTACGTCTTGTTTAATTCCTATGCTAATCCTTATGCGCACCATATACACATGCTCGAAGCTGGTTCAGTATGTACATAATCTGAAGGATCGTATGTACTTAAATTGAATTATGTCGTCAATCAATTACCAATGTGCTTTTGAGAATGTGAATTCTAAAAGGGTCACTTCGAAGTAACTGCATACGAGGTCATTCGTTCTTACTTTTGCTGTATTGGCATACAAACCGCCCAGTGACATGTAGAAGTACCGACACCCTGGCTACAAGCACCCGCCACACGTTGTCACAAATTTCCATATAAAATTTAGAGTATTAGCCCCGTGCCTTTTTAGGGTCTTCTCCATTTCACAATGTCAAGCTATAGCGCGAATAAGCACGTCAAGGCAGCAACATACCATGTGTAGCCCATGTGTAACCCATGTGATGATGAATACCATCTAAAAATAAATAAGCAAACTGTGTTAGGTGGGCGACGGTAGAACAAATTAGACTTAGCCTCGAGCAAGGGGCATTAAGTGGAGACATCTGTCAAACATGGAGCAAAAGAAGGAGCGCGTTATGGATGGACGGATCTACCAGCGGTCACGGCGGCCACGGCGCATGTGTGAATTGCTATCGACCATCGATGATCGACAGGCCCATTTCCAATTCGTAGCCATAGGACCACAACTTTGGAGGTGATAACGTGTGGAAGTAGCACCGGAACCGAGCGATAGAATAACGTAACCAAATACGCGTAGAGGATTGACAAGCTTCATCGTTGCTCAGGGAGGCAAGAGGAAGCCTGAGGGACGTTGAATAAGAAATTTTTGGCAAAGTGGGTCATGGTTGCGTGTGGCTACAAGCTACAAGACCGCCGACGATCGAGAGAACACTAAAGGGGTCCTACTTAGGACACCGGCGATAAACAAAGACCTGCTAGATGCGTACCAGTAACTAGAGTATCCAGAAGTGTGGTCCTTGTGAAGTCACGCATTGCGAAGCCCGTGCCCATAGAAACCTTGCCTGAATGGGAGCTGTACCGTGTACAGTGTTTCTTCGAGCCACATTAACCTATAGATCAGCTATCAGCTAAGTAACCATGCGTTGTCACTAGTCGAACTTCATGAAATTTAGACATGGACAGGAGCTGGACTGGAATTAAACTTGCCCAACCACGCGACTGGGACGCCTAGGATGTAAGGACCAGCGCGCACGGCCACCGACATGCAGGGAAACCTCCGCATACTGTCCAAAACTGAAAGGTGAGATGGACGTCACGGTCACCCTGAGGGGCGCCGTGGATGACAACAGATAAGCCTCCCAAAGGAAATAATGCCGAAGGATCTAGACTCCATTATAGGTCACAAACGAAAACGACCCAAGGCTATGCTATAGCATGAGAGAGGGTCATTTTCGCGTCCACTACGAGGTCCCGAAAAAAGGAGATAGAAAATCCCCCGTAGAAGTATATGGTCGAAGCTTGCATCCGAAGACTAAAATTGAGTCATGCCGTCGGTGGGTCCTGAGTGTCAAGATATCCATGGCAAGCCAGGTTTTTAATCCTCCACCATGTACGGTCTTGAAAAATCCCGAGGAATTTTCACCATTGACAGACACTAGAGCCATTCAAAGTTCAAACTGATGATCCCCACTGCTAGAAGAGCCGCCAGGACGAGCAAGAGGTCTTCGGAAGCATTATAGGAAGGCAACAATAACGCCGAGCACGCGGTACTGCCCACCGCCCCCTGTACCCCACCAGATGGCCACACGCACCAGTTCGCGCTATCACCGACATTAAAAACGCAGTAATGAGTATGAGCTCGGGCCCAGTTTCGGGCTCAGGCTATTACCTACCAGATCCTCTTACCGCATCGCCATGCACTGCACGCATTCGCCCCATGTCCATGACAGCCGTCGGCACACGAGATGAAGAGTAAGTATAACAATGTCCTGTGTCACAGCGCGAGTGATGACTGGTGCTCACAGGTGTTCCTCTCAGCTGCCCATGGCATACTTTAAACCGTATCAAAACTGATTAGATTAGGCGTTAGCAGATAGGAGCTTGCGACATACGGTATTTCATCAGTGCTTCAGGTGTTTTGTCCTTCTTAAAAACTGTCGCAGGTTGCAAACCTGGAGCGGAGACTAAGGCTGCTTCGAAATTCCATCGGAGCTTCCTGAGCTGAAATTTCTGAAGGCGCCTGATTTCAGCTTCACCTTTCATTTACGACCCTTGAAGTTCGATGTCTCCGCCAATGGATGTTCTTCTAGTACTCGTCGTTCGTCTTCAAGGCGGTCTCAGTTCATAAGGTCCCTCATTCGAGTTGTTTAAGACAGCGAACGCTAATGTGACTTTCCGTCAGGCTAGCTGTGGCATTCAGGTCCAAACCACACACCTCGTCAGCCCAAATGGATCAGTAAACATGCAAAACATGCAAAGACTTCGGCTCAAGATCTCGAAGACCAGAAGGCTCCAGAGGAGCATTAAGACTTCCGGGATTGTTTCGAATCAACTTGTGACACAAGTGAAATACCACTGTAGTACCACT
>CEMJ01394128.1:13836-35835 GCA_900068955.1 Clitocybe nebularis | reverse complement strand
AATTCCTTTCGTTATATTTTTGGTGACAATAGTATCTTTTTGGTTCTGACAATGTCAAGTCGCGGAATTTCGGCTCAACCTGGTTAAGATCAAATCGACTACATCCGAAACTGGTAACTATCAACTCTTAAAACGGTCCAATATCCAGGCTTCTTTAACTCAACTAGATAGGCGAGCAGGTGATTGAGCTTGTCAAATCATTGAAGTTCTCGGATCCATAAATGCCCTTGACATAATAAAGGACCCAGGCGCCACCTGTGAGTGCAACTTCATCATGAGCATTGCTGCCGCTGTTGAGGCAACCAAAGTCCCTATAGCGCTGGATCAATACTCCTTGTTTTCATTGCCGATAACAAGCAGACGCACTCTAAGAATGTGCAGATAAACCCGGCAGGGATTCGGGCATATGATATTTCTTTGTTCAAGAAGCTCAGCCCGCCAGTAAGGTTGATGCATGCGTCTGACACGACGGGAATCGTGATGCAGCTAGTGCCAGGGACATCAGTGCACACAGTGATCGTAGGAGAGGCAAGCTACACAAAGACGGGTAAGTCTTAATGCTTGAGAATATTATAGACAACATTCACATACTGATTCTCTTGCTCCTAGATCAGCAGGGGCGGCCGTTGCTGCGGTCAGGGAAGCGAAGACTGCGAGGATGTATTTGGGAGAGAACATTTCGATTGTGAGTTGTTTAGTAGGCTTTAGTTGCGCGTGGTGAACTGAGGGTGTGTAGGGGATAACTTTCAAGCTTTTATACACAACTCGCCAGTCACGATGCTGTAGAACTTCATTCGGCCCCCCACTGGATGCTGTCAATTTGGATGGGAAGCTCTTGGCTTGACGGCTCATGCCTGCGCGTGATATCTCTGTCTCTACTTCGAAGGGCAACTGTATGTCTACTTTGATCTGGAGATACACCCTCAGGGGTCCTTTTTTTACCGAAGCTCAATGAACCTGCATGGCCATGGAAGCACATTTCCGTTTATGCTATTCGTTGCCTATTTTGTTGCCCGTCAATTCTTATTCTGGTCATTCAAGAGCTTGGGTGTGCACATTATATCTTGATCCCTCGCTGCATTCTGCTACCATCCTGATCGCAACTTTCGAACTCCTGGGTTTCAAAATCTGTCATCCAGACTACTCATTGCATAGGCATCTCACCTGCAAGACCTACACCGGGCTATTGGGTCTCCAACATCATCCATTCTAGATGGTGTGCAGAGGCTCACACACCATACACGCTTCAAGGTCGGGGCTGTCAAAATATATTATGGCCATTCTAGACATCGACAGACAATGCCCTAGCTTCAGTTCAGATGTATTAAACGCGCCATGGGCGCCAATATGTCCCTCCAGCGTTCTATTCTGGGCGAAGAATGTTTACGAGAGGGGTGCCTATCTATCTACACCACCGGGATGTTGGCAGGTATTCTTCGAAGTCGTCATGAGTCCCAAAGCGGCAGAAACTGTAGGATTACCCCTAGCCCCTTACTAAAAACCGAGGACTTCAACACCTCGACTTGACCTCGACATCAAAGGATGTTACCAGTTTGCACACGGATTGGAATTTGACACTGCCGCCATTACAACATCCACTACATTCTCGTGTCATGCATTTACTATATCGACTTAATACTCATATTTCATTACTCTCCTATCTTTACTTTGTGCAACAGGGGTGAGCTTAGCAGGGGGCGTACAAGCGAAGAATCGGATCTTTTCTTTCCACTCTACCCAATTCTCACTTTGTGCAATGGAGGTACAATTGTCCTGTCCGTTGTTTAAAAGATGAGGCTGGCGTACTAACTGGTAGCCTTTCGGAAACTCGGAATAAACAGAGCACCGTTAATATTCCACCCGGATTTATACACACGAGAACCAGATTACAGCGTGGTCCCTCGTTAATTCACTTCCATTGATTTCTATCTATAATACAACGAGTATCTTTCAAGTCAAATACATAATCATTATTATAATATAAACATAAGAAAAACAAAGCTGACTACTTAATATTGAGACAACCTGGAATAGAGTAAATGTTAAGGTAACGGAAGGTAGTTTAGTTGAATCTGGGACAAGACTAGGACAAGACTCTTCGCACGAAGCAGCATATAAAGGTCGACAGGGGAGTATCCGGCTCGAATGGGATGGAAGAAAGAACCGAGGAAGGATGCATCTTCCCATATATTGTAGGTGGACGGAGATTGAGCCTAGAATGATGATCGAAGTGACTCTGTAACGGTTGTGCACTGTATTACCGCAGGGGTTTTGACGTTCGCGGTATAAATGTAAGATATAGCAATGACAAGACTGGGACAAGACTCTTTGCACAAAGCAGCATATAAAGGTGGGCAGGGGAGTATCCGGCTCGAATGGGATGGAAGGAAGAACCGAAGAAGGATGCGTCTTCCCGTATATTGTAGGTGGACGGAGATTGGGCCTGGAACTATGATCGAAGTGGCTCTGTAGCGGTAGTGCACATGAGAGTTGTATTGCCACAGGAGTCTTGACGTCCATGGTATAAATGTAGGATATAGCGATTTTTACAAGGTGTACCCAGCGGGTGCCCAGATCTAATCACACATAACCAGCCGATAGGAATCCATGAGATCATCCAAGGGGGAATGGCGGGGAACGCTCGAGTTAAGCCAAGTCAGGCAGCCTCCTGGAATCACAACCGCGTAACCAGGCCATATTTCCTATCCACATGGAGAACTAGGAATAACGAAGAGACACCCCAGATAAAACAAGGCGGATCATACGCCATGAATGGACGCGTAGGAAATATAATCAGGTGTCGCCTGTGGACATATTTGATAGATAGTTAGATCCCGCTGATAAACCGAGGCATTGCGGATTAAACACCATCACATCTAGGAGTAAAAATATGAGTTGTAGCAATATGAGAAGGTGAAAGGGTTACGCACCTGTCATTTAAGCCATGGCGGGCCTATAGAGTCCACCGTGGGGAGGGTGCCAAAATGTGCAGATACTATCTAGGGGGGGGGGGTATATGGTAGAAAGGATAGAAAGAAAAAAAGAGAAAGAGAGCGAGGGAGAGAAATGAGAGGTAGAGGATAGGTGTAGAGAGAGAAAGTGGTACACGAGAGGAAGAGAGAAAGAGAGAAAGAGAGAAAGAGAGAGAAAGAGACGTAGAGTATAAACTGTGTCTATGACGGTGGAGCCGCCCTGGTCACTTGCCCACCAGACCAGCGTTGCGCACTAGGTCTGGTCGTGATCTGTAAAAGAAACCTCTGCCCTATCGCCCAAACCTTCAAGTTTCACAAGAAAAGCCGGTCGGCCTCCGCGTATGTGCACACATTCCATCGTTCCCCTATATCATCGCTACCAGCCGCAACGCACCCAACATCATCCACGCATCCACAATCACTTACATGCCCAGCCCCTGTGCTCCTGGCATGGACTTGAATATCACACCACCTAATCTCCACGCACTACACTCCACGACGCACTACGCCTCCCACCAGAACATCTACTATATTCGCCCTCGCTGCGCACGCTACCCGCATCCAACCACTGCGAGACACTATACCTCGACACACTCCACAAGTACAACATACCACGCCCCCCCCTACCCGCCGAGGTTTCCTGCCCCGTCCACTCCCACCGGAGCTCCGATAGCGACGTACAATGACCCTTAGCCAGCTGGAAATAAGATAATAAGCACAATGATTTAACATATCGCTCAGACAATCACTTACAGTACTCGCTTCTTCCGCCTCCCTCACGGCACACTTTGTTACCTGACGAGCCTGTATTAGATGTGAAGAGCCACAGCGGGGAAATTATAGCTCACGGTGTGCAGGCTCCCACAAAGAATAATCCATCGCGTCCCCATATGATACATGTCCCCCTCTATACACAATCATATTAGCTTTCGACTAGGCGACACTATAGAAATACTTACTGTACATGCTCAGGCAGACGCATCCCACGCAAGTGTACCTAGATCCAACGATGATCAGCCGCAAATTAGACAGGGCGAGGTGGAATAAACTCACTGAGTACACTTTGCTGGGACACTGCCGGGCCACCCCCCTTTCTGTCATTGGCCAGCCCCAAGGTGGAACTCCCATCACCTTGAGTAGGCCCTCCCTCTTCGATTAGTTAACCCAATCTAGTCCAAACCTACAACCCAGCTAAAGGGAAAAAAAGGGGGGATCCTGCCTGTAAACCGAACCACCGTGAACGATGATGACCAGGTGGTTCAAGGACTCACCTAGCACGCAGGCAGCGCACAGGTATTTGAGGTCTTGACCCTGGGCGAGCATAGATGAAGTAGAAGAAGAGATGTGTAGGAGTGTCGAGAGAAATAGAGGGGAGATGATGAGGGAAGGAGGAAGAGAGAGTTGTGAGTCATTTGGCCGTTGAGATGCTCATCTTATAGCATTTCGCCTGCTGACCAAAAGCCTCGCCGTATTCTCATTGGCTATTAAAAATAGCACTATAGTGTTTGATGGGATCAACGAGAAACGCGTCGCGTCGCGCACGTGATTTGACCGATCAGATCAGCACCCAATGTGGATTACTCAGCTTCCAGTGTTCACACGAAAAGAGTGAGCTGATTATCCTCCTCTAGATCTTCCGCGACATCTCAACAATAATCAATAGTTTGAAAGACTTTCATTAAGTGGTGTCACATACTAAGTAAGTAAATCAAATTGAAGACTAACGCTAATGTATCAAGTGTCCCAATTACTCGAAAAACCCCGCCTTATTCCAATATGCAACCCATCGTTCTGTGTCTTCGGCGTTGATCGTCCCTAAATCTCTCAAGGCTGGTGATATTCCTTCTGCTTTCTCTATCTGGAATTTCGGTATTCCGCCGACCTCCTTCTCACTCTCGCCTTGGGCGTCTTTCGTACCACTGACTTGCGCTACCCCTTGGAAGAAACCCAGAAGCTTGATTGCAGGCTATTCGAATCCGGAAGCGAAACAAATGAGGAGACTGATTGATACACTTAGGGAGGGGAGTACACGTACAATTTTCTTCATGTTTTCTTCATTCGTCGATTTTGCCTCTGTTTGTAATCGGGCGACCCATTCTGCAAGAGGTATCAGGGGAAGCGTATCCGTCTTCAGCTGCTTGGCTGCAGCATCCCTGACCGAGCTAATCATAGATGTCCACGGTATTGGTCGCGGATGTACGAAGTTCAGAGCCTCGGGAAGACGGTCTTTCGTAAAGGCGACGTCCAAAACAGCTCTGCAGACAGCATCCATTGGAACCCATGACGCGACCTGGAGCAATAACAATGAGACAGACGCCCTGGCCTGGATGTTGTGATGATCCAACTCACCCCTGGAATATCCGGGAATGCCTTGAGTGCTAAACTCGATTTCACTAGAATTGGCACCCAATCTGATGTTGCCCAGGCGCCGTTCGGTAACCCCCCGCTTACCTGCCCAATCCTCAATGAGCAGATCTCCAACCCACTTCGAGCAAGTATCTGTAGCCCCTACATCAGCCTCCGAGGAAAGACAAATGGGTATAATACATACCCGTTCCGCAACATATTTCCCTTCACCGTACCCACCGCCAACAGATATACTAGCATCGGTGATAATCTCCTCCGGGTATGGGCCTTTCTTACTGTCCCATGACTGAGCAGAAGATATTGATGACGTGAATATGAAGCGGGCTGCAGACGCGTTTGGCCCCGAACGGACGAGGTCAATGAGGTTGCGGGTTCCGCGCACGTTGGACTCGAAGGACGTAAGCGCCAGGTTGAAATCCAACCTCCATGCGACATGGATTATGAGCGTAACAGAATTGCGGAGCTATTCCAGAGTCATGGGCGTAATGCGTGTGCAGAGTCATCAATGGCTGACCTTGTCGTATGTGGGTTGGTCTAAACCCAAGTTTTCCTCGGACGTATCTGCCTCAACGAATACAAGTTTCTTCGTTTCCAACAGTCCGGCATCAAGTCCCTTATCCTCGAACCTCTCTACGTGGCGACTGGCTATAGTTTGAGACTCGGATGAAGGCCGGTGAAGGGCATATATCTGTTGGACCTTCTTGTCTTGCAGTAGATTGGCAAGGATTTGAGCTCCAAGGTTGCCAGTAGTTCCTGTCATGAGCACCACCTCGGCATCGTTCGCCCTTGCCGACTTTGTTCGGGAGCTCGGAGTATCCAGGCCACTACTGTACTTTTCGATCATCCGCTCAATGTCTTGCTGTCCCCCAGGGCTCTTTTGCCCCTGACCTTCTGGATCTGCAACAATACCAACCACAAATTCTGTCAAAGCATCGGCCGTGGGGTATGTGTAGATCACGTTTTGCGAAATAGCATCAGCCGCCTTGGCATGATCTCCAGAGGAGCGTAGAGCGGCAGATAGACGAAGCCGCAAAAACGTTGCGCTCAAGCTTCCATAAATTGGATCAGTACTCATGGAATCCAAAAACTTTGTTTTATAGTAGCCCACCTGTCGAATCCTTGTTCGAACCAGTCCTTCGACGAGGAAATATTTCCCCCGGAGCGTATATCGTTTGCTTGTGCGATTATCCATTCCCTCACACTATCAGCGTCCCAACTATCTGGAGGGACGACGTCTCCTCCCGTTGCCGACTCAACCGTTCGATATCTAGATTATTATCAATAAGAAGCGAGCGTGCACTATAAGAAGAACAAACGGACAATTCCTCGATCTCTGTATCATATTCGAGTAAAGCTGCTTTCCTCATCACGGTCCCTTTCGGTGATCGCGGAAGCGGCTTGTCAGGCGAAACGATCAAGATCATTTCTTTATAGATCCTGCTGAAAGCAGGAGCTCCTCTGTTTGCTTCCTCAACAACGGGCCTTTCAGATTGTAAAGATAAGAAAGGTGGCCTTGTGCATAGTAATTCAGACTTACCATATTCTATTACGCAGGGTCGCCAACTCTTCTTCGTTAGTTACATCCACATGGTATTGAGGCATCGGGTCTACAAGAACTCCTGCCTGGTCGTGTTTACGGCCAAACATAACAACGTCTTTGATCCTAAAGAGGTGTTAGAAAGATGACCCTATAGAACATACTGTAAACGAACAAGGGGCTGCTGCACATAACTTCTTCCATTGGAAGAGGAACGGTCTTTTCACCCGACGAATGTATGATCACATCGTCTTTGCGACCTATACTGTCATAAAAATAACGTCAACAGAAGATAAACGTTGATAGTTGATGCCGGATATTTACACTCTCCAGTGATTCGGCTTTGTTGGATGCTTCTCAAATATATCAGACGTAGCGTATCCTCGGGCATGATCCATATTTTCAACAGAGGGGTGGTGTGTGTCAGTTACCTATTAGATTAAGGTGACCCCGGGAAGCATACCCTAGTAGGAAAACACACATACCAAAAATTGACATTCATATTTCCCGTCCCCTTCGTCGACCCACTTGATATTGGTTTGGTCACTAAATTCTACCCATTCCCAATCCTTCTCGTGTCCGCGTTCTATTTGTGGCAAGCAAGGAGCCCCGAACTCAGTTCCACCGTATATCGTTTTCAAGTTGACGCCCGCATCGGCCATCAAGTCTCCCAGCTTTTCGGAAAGAGGTCCGCCAGAAAATCCCTTGAATGAGTGTTAGGAGTGTACAAGATGAAAGGGAGGTAAAACGCATACAATAAAGGCGAAGTCTTTCAGATAATCAACTGCTTCTTGAGACCCGGCCCAAATCTGCAAATGCGCTGGGACGATCATAAGCGCGGTAGATTTTGTACGTCGGAGATGGTCAAGAATGTTGTCTGAGGTGGGAATCATTGGTTGGTCTTCGTGCGAGAATACAGTAGGGGGGTAAACGGAGATGCACAACACTCCATATAACGGCAGGAGTAGTTGCACATAAATTCCTAGGGTATGGAAAGATGGGAGGGCCATAGCTCCAAGACGAATGCGCGGCGTTATTCGAGTCAGTTCGAGCATACCTGTATGTGACTTCAGCAACCGAGAAGGATATAGAATACAAACACATACCAAATGAGATCCATTCCAATAAAGCTAAATTAGTCTCCGGAATTGCTTTTGGAAACCCCGTACTACCGGACGAATGTAAATACATTGCAATGTGATCCGGTGCAGACTTTTCTGTTGGGGGCGGGTAAGGGTCGAACGGGTCATCGACCGTCTCATGTCCAAGTTTAGGATACAGTTCCTGGATTGGCGGTACTTCTTCGATGCGCACTTCGAACTGGTCGTCGGCTGAAGAGAGCTCGGCTTTGATACCATCCATGAGGCTTCGAAGAGTGTCATACGTAGTAATAATGTGATGGCAAGACGTTTTTCTAAGAAGATGAACGACTGCAGGCGCGGAAATTCTGGGAGACATAGGGAAAGGCTAAAATAATATTGAAAAAGTTTGATTTTGATTTATCCGAGAAAAGACAAATGATCTTACAACAAATCCGGCTCTCATTAGTCCAACCGTGGTTGCCTGATACGCGATCGTATCGTCGAGCATGATCACAGCAATTACTTCTCCGTCTGTTCCTTTGCGGCCAGGTCGTATCGCATGGGCGACCCTGTCGCAAGCCCTAGCGAACTCTAGGTAGGTGATTGTAGTGATCTCCTTCTGAGGCGTCTCGCTAAAGGCGAATATAGCCTGATCAGCATTGTGCTTGAGATGGAAGTCAAGAGTTTCTGGAATCGTCAAGAAATCTTCCAGAGGTGGTAGGACAGGAGTTTTTATAGGCATGTTGTAAAAGGAGGTATGGGTTGACGGGTTGAAAGTACCTCTATTAATATAGGAAACGAGCTCAGGGTCTCATTCGAAATGAGGAGCGTCACAAAAATCGCCATGATCAACCTATGACACAAGAAATGAGAGCATAGTTCCAACTTAGCCGTGTCAAAACGATAGAAGGTGGGGGGGGTATGAGAAAAATCGCGTATGGTGGATTCCTGCCGCTCTGCAGCTAGAGGTGTCTCGACAATCGATCGCCCGAGGCCGGGGTCATTCCACCTCGGAATGTACGATATGTATTCTCAACTATGACAGATATCCTTCTTCTTCGTAATCTGTGGGTGGTAGAATGTGGGTAGGTCGAGGACCTGCATGTGGGGCTATCGAGGAAGAGTCGTATTGACGGTTGTTTTTTTCGGGTACCAAACGGGCACTGTAGCCGAAATGACCTCATCTGAGGAAGCGAATTATCAATATCATTATTAATCCCTCCACAACTACCTCATAGCTGCCAGCGCTTCTTTCTGAAAACCATTATCTACCACCCACATGTATGCAAAGCATGCTGTAAACTATTCCTCTAGTAACGCGGAGCCACAAATCGTCCTGACGTACCGCCCAAGGGCTTACCTCTAAAAGTGGCCCGGAAAAACATTTTTTCACTATCATCGAAGCGTGAAAGCTCTGTCAAATGAGATGGACTCGCGGCTGACTCATTTACCTTCTTCAGCACCAAGGTCGTCGAATTTTCCCTCGGAGGGCAGCCTGGACAGGACGAGCTCACGCTATGATAAACTTGAATAGGTCCAGAAGATGAACCCACTACCCACTACTCCTCCGGCCCCCTAGAGCTGGTCGTGCGATCCGAGGAAATGCTGGTATCTACAAAAAAGACCGGTCTATGTTTAGCTTAAGGTCTGGTATCTCGACGTGTTTTCGGCTCCACTTATCTGCGACTTACACGCGACTATCTCATGGCATAAAGTCATTGGTCAATACTGGAATAGTTATTGATTGGTGAAAGTATTTTTGTTCATTCGACTACCATTGATAAGTATTGGTTTGAATAAACGTCCGTGAGTTACCCCAACTTTGAACTGAGTCTCTGCCACAGTGCCACTCGGTAGAATCACCTCATTTGTGTACATATATTTGGCTGCAACATCAAAGTGTAGATTGAAAATAGACTCTCCACAACCCTGACCGTGGCAGAGAAAAGATCTCGGATAGGGTTCCAACTTCTTGTACCTCGAGCGATGAACAGACCTCGAGGCCAGAACTGGCTCGACACGCTCGGCAGTTGACATTGAACGAAATGTTTAGGGCTCAGGCCCCCGAAATCTGATGCCGTATCATGCAACTGGAAACATGCCAGGCTCACGCTAAAAATAACAGCCTACGTGGCTGGTCAATCTGTATGCCAGGTGAGAACATCAATACCTTCTGGAAGATTGTACCTAAATACCTTGTTTAGTGTCAACAGACCTGACCGCGGTCCGTTACCAAATCCAATTTTGACACTGTCTCTTGCGTTGGGCGCTTTGGTCAGGGTAACCCGTGGATAGGAATTCCCAGCTGGGGTGGGGCCTGGGAGTGGCGACAGTAAGTCTCGTGCTCTTCTCGTGCTCTTTATGGTCTTTCAGGTGAACTCAAAATAATAACGTCATCAAAGTGCTTTTGTGGTGTGAACTGTCACCCAACATATGAGAAAATCAGATGGTTCCAGCCGCCCGGCAGACATCGTGCGGCAGGCTAGTTGCACCGCCGGAAGAAATGTTGAATTTGACCCTCGAAGACTTGAGTCACCGGACGATATTTGGGTTCCCGTTTTCTCCCTTTGGGGGCTTAGGCAAGAAATTGATAGATACTCAAGCGGGAGGAGTAGAATGAGCTTGTCGACTGCCTCAAGCTGAACACATTCAAAAATGGTCAGTATATATCGTATCATCCTCTGATGAATGAACGCTTATCAAATACAGAACCGCCAGCAAGGCATTACCCAGGTGCGCAGAATTCCCAGGAAATCTTCGAATTGATTATGTTTAACCAAACTCCAGAACACTACATACAACTCTGGAATCAGAATCCGCATCGCTCAAAAATCCCTTAATATTACGGTTGTAGGAGCTGGTATTGGGGGGCTATCTGTTGCATATCTTCTTGGACGTGCGGGACACCGTGTGACCGTTCTAGAAAGCGCACCCAATATCGATGATATCGGTGCTGGGATCCAGGCCTCACCGAATATGACTCGGCTCCTCTTTCGGTGGGGGTTGAAGGAAAAACTCAGAAAGGTCGCGGTGGTTCCACAAGCTATTTGTTTCCGACGATGTAACCATGGTTATTTTATGGGTTTCTTCCCTTTTTTAAAACCTTGCAGATCAGACGGGAGAGCTCATTGGTTGGAAGAATTGGGGTGAATCCATGGAACATGAACATGGTGTTCCATACTATCATATACACGTGCGTCTCGTAAATCCTCGTGTTTCCGCTCTTCCCTGATGTTATGCCGTTCATTCCTAGCGAGGAGATCTTTACAACATGTTGTACGAATTGGCGTCCCCTTTTATGACCTTACGATTGAGCAGCAAAGTCGTTTCCGTCGACCCTTTTATCCCATCTGTGACGCTTGAATCCGGAGAGGTTCTGAACACAGATTTAGTCATAGGTGCTGACGGTGTTGGTAGCAGCATCCGAAATATTGTGGTCGGGAGGACAGATAATCCTCGACCCGCGGGAGATTCTGCATACCGAGTCGTCATCCCAACGTCAAAGATGATGCAAGACCCAGAGCTGAAAACATTAGTCGACAACACTGAGGCCAATGTCTGGATGGGGCCAAGGAAGCACTTGGTCGGGTACTGCATCGTGAGTGCCCAATTTTTTGAACGCTTTCATTCGCTCAAAGGGAATTAGCGTGGGAAAAGAGAGTACAATATCGTCATGATCCACCCTAGCGCAAACAGTAACGAAATGTTGACGGAGGCTAGTTGTGATAAGATGAGAGCGGACTTCAAAGAGTTTGAACCGCGGTTAGTTTGTGTAGTATTCGCTGTACATTCGGCGCCTCACACGGTCGTAGGGTGCAAAAACTGCTTGCCTTGGTACCATCAACGTTGGTTTGGGCATTAATGGACCGGGATCCCTTAAAAACATGGATTCACCACAGCAACAACGTTTGTTTACTAGGTGACGCTTGCCACCCCATGCTCGTGAGTTTATTTTATATACAACTTCGATCATTTTCACCATTGGAACTACAGCCATACCGCGCGCAAGGTGCCGCAATGGCAGTAAGTTTCTAAAGAATTTGCAATCCAGAAATAGACTGAATATTAGTGAGAAGATTGAGGATGCTGCAGTCTTTGGGAACTTGTTCGCCCGCCTTTCAAGCCGAGAACAGGTCCCTGCGTTCCTGAAGGCATACGAAAAGATACGTCATTCCAGAGCGACAGAAGCGCAAGTGTCGTCGAGGATGAATCAAAAAATATTTCACCTAGAAGAAGGCCCCGAACAAGAAGCTCGCGATGCTTCAATGCGCGCTGCGATGAAGGCTGCTTTGAGCGAGTTCCGTGGAATTGGAAGCTCGAATGAAGGTGCAAATAATGCGAACATATGGGCAGACAAGGCGAAAAATGCGGCACAGTTTGATTATGACGCAGATAGAGATGTGGAAACGTGGTGGGAGGGGCAAAGAAAAGCGGAAAGCGCGGCAAAGCTGTAGTGTGTTAGCGACCGTGATAACACCCTTGAAACCGATAAGAATTATGCTATACAAGAGCCCAGGATCAATTCGCCCAATTAACTCGCACGGACCCTTGCGAAAAGATTCAAAAGGATGAGTATCAGAGCATACCTTAGAACCTACTCGCAACAATTCCGCCACGCACAAGGAACTCAATGTGACACGATCATCCATCACCTTGATAGTTATCTGACCCCTGTTTGGTAAGCCACAAAGTTCCAACGTCGCAATGATTGCCGGGTCGGCATGAAATCATTTTGTATCTATTTGCGTATCAAGGCGTGACATCTAGCGCTGATCTAGCGACAACTGCTTTCCGGCAACTCTCCGGCCTAGCATATGTACTCAAATATACCTATTCAAAGTACCCCGACAAATGGGTACCAACGGTTCACCGGCAGCAATCACTGACATCATTGCCACTATTGCACTATTATTCGTTTAACCATTCTCGAACTGGTATCAGACGGTGCGCTCAGTCCCCACAATGTTTCTGGACCAAATTTGAGCCTTTTCGCCAGGACGGATATCATGGTTTAGAAACTGCTACAATACACAGCCACTCTGGGCTTGTTGGTGACCGTAAAGCCAAACGATTTCGGTGGTCTTGTATTTGTCACAAACAGAGAGACTCTATCGGCAGGGCTTCCTGTCCATCACTTTAACAAGCCAATCTATTCCTGCTTATTATCCATTCCCAGGTTGCTGTGTCTGATGGTAATGCCTCAATTATATGTGGCTACTATGGGTGGGTCCATCAATGAGAGCTTATGATGGTCATCTAATAATCTGGTTATTTGAAGTGGCTTTGTATGCCCTCTCCCCGTAACCAGACAACTTTCCAATCCCATTTTCTAGGTTGAACCCTTGCGATATACTTAGAAATATTGGTGGCGTGGTAGTCGGTGACACGAATATGTTCGTTCACTTGACTACCAGCGATGTAGGCACTACGGGTAAATAATCTAACCCCCGAGACAGGTTACAATGGGTTACAACACCAGACCCCGGCGGGTTCATCTCGTCTGATTTAACAGGTCTCGAGGAAATCTCGGATGATCTATTACCATTTCCTCGTGAGTTTGGTCCGTTATTTCCCGTTCCATCAACAGCATGTACTTCTGACCCCTTATCCGAGACGGACAGAACCCGACAAAGTAGCATGTGGATAGTGACAATAAAATGCCCTATAGGAAATGACGAAAATAGATAACTACTTATTCAATCCACTATTTGTCCCCACTCAAATCTCCTCCCAACACTATAACGATAACCAGATTGAATAAATTGACCCCCAGATCACCTGCGCTGCAACGGTTCAAGATAGCACAGCTTGTCTGTGAGACTTTTAAAATCACTCCTCCGATTCGCACCCGAACAGACACCCTGTGTTTCATCACCAGTGATGGTTTTTGTAAGGACTTGGGAACAAGTATTTAACCTTATGGATGCTGGCCCTTGAGGATCGCTTGACAGGCCGGCTGAATATGCATGCACGTGAGTAGATATCAGAACCACAGCACATAATCGGAGTCTCACAGCTGCAGAACATCAATCTGCTGCGAAGATGGTGAGTCATATTAAGACCAAGAATTAGCCAGCAATCCAGATGTCATCAGCCAGGAAGGCGTAAAGCTGATTTTCTAACCGCTGGCCCGCCGCAATGTCACGACAGACAGTTCAACAGGACACATACCATTGTAATCAGTGATAGATCCGAGTCTCCGGGCTTTTATTTATACAGATATTCAACCCTGACAGCATCCTCGCTCTCATATCCTTCATGTCTGTTGAACCTCCTCCTAATTCTGCATCCCCTCAAACTGGTATTGATATATCCCTTGCTACCGATCCCTTGTACTACGGTCCGTAACTTCCTTCAATAGGAGAATTCTCATGTAATTTCCTTCCAGGTTACGTGATATCTACCATGTAAGACCATGTGCTACATTGTCATACTTCAGTTGTCAACTAGGAATAGACTTTGTGGGGTCACCATCGTTCAGGGGTGGACCTACATCAACACAAACCGCGACAAGTGGCCACTCCGAATCTTAGTGCGTATTATCGGTTTGTGCAAGTCGAACTCGAGTCTAACTAATCACCAGGTGACGATCCTGATGTGAGCATTTCCCAAACAGATCAAATGCCAAGCTCTGACTTCGTCGATTTTCTGCCAACTAAAGCCTCATGGATATTACCACCACCTGCCTTGACACCCAGGCTATACATTATTATCTAGTAAGTCCTGTAATAGTGTTGCACCCCTTCTGACCACCGACCATCACTTGATAACCACAGATCTCTCATTTTGGAAATGTGTATAATCTGACATTGATCGCCAGGTTTGTGAACACCCTCCAACACACTGTCACTAGATCTCGATTTCCTTCCCTCAGAGCTCTGACAGTCCAACTACTTATCTCTGTTGTCGTTGTTCTAGTGTTTGTTTCGTTTTTTCTATTATGACCCGAACATGACCAATTAAGATGATCAGGGTCGAACTATTCTTCGCCTCACGTGTACATATGCGTATGTGTTACCTCCCTACACTCGCAACCATGTTCTACTAAAGACCACATGTAGTTGGTCTAGTTCACTGGTGGGTGTCGGCAACCATTGTGAGTAGGCCTCTGCTTTCGAGTACTCCTATATTTACCATTTGAATAGGCTGTCACTGCTGTTGGAGCTTCGAGTCAGTAGTGATCATATCCCTCCCCCATCCATGTGAATTGACACAACCTGTTCTATTAGTCCCCGGCTTTGGTAAAATTTCACTCTGATCCTTAAAACCATGTACTGATCAGACAGCCAATAGTCGCAGTCGTTGATCAGTTCCAGTACAATACCTTGGAGGGTCTGGGGACTCCGAGAAGAAAGGTTAGTTTCATCTGAAAAATTAGTTAGTCGTCTGCCAACACCTAAAATAAGATGGAAATTGGCATCAACAATTCACTAGCAGCAATCACTGATATTATCGCCACCCTTGCACTATTGTATTCGTTTAACCGTTCTCGAACTGGTATTAGACGGTGTGTTCAGCTCCCACAATGTATCTGGACCGAAACTGAGCCTCTTCGTCAGGACAGATACTATGCTCCAGAAACTGCTACAATACACAGTTACTCGGGGCTTATTAGTGACCATAAACCAGACGGTCTTTGTAATCTTATATCTAGCACAGACAGAAAAACTCACTTGGTACGTTTCGCAGGTGTTCATCGCTCTGACATGGCTAATCGATTCCTGATTATCATCCACCCCCAGGTTGCCGTTCCAAGCGATGATGCCCCAATTATATGTGGTTACTATGGGTAAGTTCATCAAAATGAGGGTCTATCATAGTCGTCTAATACTTTGCGGTTTAAAGTGGCCATGTATGCCCCCCATCCCGTAACTGAACAACTTTCTAACCCCAATTTTCAGATTGAACTCTCGTGATACACTCAGGAATATTGGTGGTATGGTAGTCAGTGACACGGATATGTTTGTTCATTCGACCACTGGCGATGTGAGCGCAACGGGGGGAGTTGTAAATTCTCATACCTACCACCTCAAGCCGCTTAGAAGTCAGGGCGAGGCAAGATCTTCTTTCTAGGATCCACCTGCTTGGGCTTATGTTATCTTTACACAGTCAAACAACCCTGATAAGAAGGACGGAGGTAGGCGCTCGCCCAGGGCTGCTATCCTGTGTTCTGCTAAGCTAATACATTATCACAGCCGCTATTCCCCCTGGGAAGACTACCGTCTGATATACTAGAATCTATGGGATAGGGGGTGCCTGCATGCTCAAAATTTGTACGGAACCGTAATGGCTGTTATTGTCAATGGACTGAGATCCCTTGAAATCATGATATCGCCAAAGCGGCAATGTTTGTTTACTAGGTGATGGTCGTTGCCCCATGCTTATGAATTCATTCTGGATATGCTCCAACTATTTTCTCTGTTGGTACCACAGCCACACCGCACACAAGGTGCTGCACAAAGTAAGACATGAATCGGCGTTAGTAATTCTTTAACGGGAGTTACTGATATCATCGCCACTATCACACTATTTCACTCATTTGGCCGTTCTCGAACCGGTATAATTAAGCAGTGTGTTTAGCATCCGCAATGTATCAAGTCTGGACCAAAATCAAGCCTCTTCACGTCAGGACAGATACTATGCTGCAGAAACCGTTACGGTGGTCACTCTGGGCTTGTTGGTGACTGTCAACCAAATAGACCTTGTGAATACCTGTACATACCACCTCAAGTTGCTTGGAAGTCAGGGCGAGGTAAGCCCTTCCCCCCGATACCCAGCTAGACAACCTTGACAAGAAGAATGGAGGTAGGTACCTAGTTAGCGTTGCTACCATGCACTCCGCTAAGCCAACACGTTGATATCATAGTTATTACTTCCCTCGGGAAAACTACCATATGGTCTACCAATATCACTAGAATAGGAAGTGCCTTTATACTCGATTATTTTTACAGAACCGTAAAAACTGTCATCACATATGTGTACCGCCCGCGTATGGATGATAAATATAGAGGGTGATGAGGCTGTCGGATAAATAGCTGATAGGCCTCTTGCTACCAGGCATTTGAATAAACCTTGTAGGCCACCCGCGACAAAGTAGAGAGCCCACGCGAGGGTGTTCATTCTACTGCACGCCTGTCCTTCCGTGCAATAATTGTAAGCCTAAACGCAACTTGAAGGATAATGTGGGAGATACATTCAGTCAGCAACTTGGTAAAGCTCGCGATGGTGTGAGGAGTACATCTCCAATCTGTGGCACTTTCGGAATAGGTGTCCGCTAATGCGCTCGATCAAATAAACAATGGGTGCATACCACTCAAGAAGGACCTGACACGACTTCAGGATTTCCGCCCTAGCGAGAATGTCAGCGGCTTATCCGGGTAATCAAAAAAGACTTTGTTTATACTGTTGAGCAGGGTCCGAATACGCACAATTTGGTTTCCACTGGCAATACTACTTTCCATAGCACAACTAGAGGTCGAAAGAACTGGAGCCTATAACAACCAAATCCAATTTTTGGACTATCATTCCGATAGAGAATGGTATCCGAGCGTTGCTCTTGTTGCGGATTCTTATTGGCCGGGATATAGCATAGGGATATAAGCAGGCCGCAGGAATGGAAAAACAACCCATCGAGAAGAGTCCTCGCTTCGTAGACCCCATGTTTTAGAGCGTGAGATGGGGTCGGTCGCAGTAGGCTTGGGGAGCCTTCCTCTTTCTCAAGATCACTGGGTGGAGTGTGCTCGTCAATGTTCTTGGTAGAACTTGAAATGTTCGCACTTTTTGTGGGGTTCAACAGTTTTCCACTTGTGAAAACTTTTGATATTTTATTTATGGTTGAATGGTCCTATTCAAGACGCTCCACGGCAGAATCAGAATGTGGAGCCCGGCTTGTTGGGCGCACGCAACGATCAGTCAAAAAAGGCCAAGTCGGACTAGTACTTAGGGTCATACGTAAGGTTGGTGCAGGAAATCCCACGGTCATCCAATACTTGTGCTCTTCATACTGACTCACTCCCTTGATTTCTGTCAACCTCGCTGCCGGCTTACAATCACATCCCGCCGACGTGAGCCTAAGCGCCATTCAGGAGAAGTTAATCGGAATACATCTTTGCAAGCATTCATGATCCTCGGAATCCTCTTTGCGAGTCGGAGTCTCGGAAATCCTCAAACTTGAAAAGTTATCCCGGTGAGGCAATGTGACAATACTCACCAGGCGCTTTCAAATTGTCTACCAAAAATCTGTCAACAACCTTGGCCTTACACAAGTCGTAATCAACCGCCCTTATAACTTCCCCCGCATCAGAGGTCGCTCGCATCATAGACAAACTTGGATTCCAGTAGACCCAACGTGGATGTTCCATCCTCTTACGTTCCCATGCCCACTGATCTTTTCACAGATACAAACGTTAAAGTAAGTTGACCTGCCAAAAGAATAGAAGGGTGGAGTTTGGTATTCTTATTTTAGGTGTCTGGGCCCGAGATCATGATGCTATCTGCAAGATCCAATCTAAACTACGAATTTGAACTCGGTCCACATCGTTCGTTGGAGTTTTATCTCCTCTTGTATGACCTATCAATCTGGAAATGAAAAGTCACCTGCCTATTGGCGTAATATTACTTTCTTTGGATGGCTCTAACGCGAGAACTCCATTCTTCGTACCCCATCAGAAAAAATGTGAGGGGAGTACTTAAACCCTCTCTTCTCCACGGTCGTTATCTCCTTTATCTTCATTACGGTTACCTGTGAACCCCTATCTCCCGTCGAACCGGAACTGGAGCTATGGCCTTTGAATTTACTCAAGATATGATCACTATCTCGTAAGAGCTTCATCGCTTCTGTTGATAAGATCGGCTAATCCCCCGGTGCTGCAGCAACCGACTTTGGGCAGTAACGTCGGCTGTAGGCGCTGGCCTCTGCTTCTTTGTTCTCTTGATTATTGCGACTGTCTGGATCTACCCTAGGTCTCGTCCTCATCTGGATCGCGTCAGCTTTCGTATAGTCATATACGCTCTTATTGCCAAGTGAGTTTCCTGTTCTTCCCATATCCCGGGAGCTAAGCATGTGTCAAACTTGTGTATCTCCAGCATGATTTTTGGCATATCAAGCGCAGTCGGCGGTACAAGAACTGGCCCGAGCTGGATATGTGGTTTTTCAGTTTTCATTCTTCAGGTCGGCTTAGATCCAGCTTAGCACCCTTCCCCACATAACCCCATGTTTGTAGTTCACCTTGCAGTTTTCAAGCTTACTTCTGTTCTGCATCGCGCTTAACCTTCAGTACTTAATTCATCGTTAAATTTCCGCGTTTTTATCTGACATTTTCCTTATTTTCGTAGGCTCGTGGTGGTTCACACTGTTAATGGACAGAAAATGGAGAAGTACTATCTTGTCGGAGCTCTTATAATGAGCACTTGTATCGCGGTCCCACCATACGCAGCGGGGCAGTATGGGTATGTGTAATATTCGCTTTGATGACCACGCTCGTTAACGAATCTTATCGGCCGTTGTCAATGTAGGTGGGATCCATTGGAGAGGGATTGTTGGTATACTAATGACAACAAGAAGCAGAGGCTAGCTTGGCAGGTGAGCAACGGACCATTCTTCTCTTGTTCTATTATATTAACTCCACATGCTCGTAGATTGGTGCGCAGATGTTTTGGACTGCACTGATTGTCGTCGGTGAGGTCTGTGCATCTGTTACGGTCATGGTATTCATGGGAAGACATTATGTATGTATTTTGATCGCGGTTGGACTATTATTCACTTATAGTTACTCTGTAGCTGAGGCGAGAGCGCGTCTTTGCCATCCCCAGCATTTCAAAGTTCCATCCCCGTCCGGGGTCGACATCTGTTACATCAAACACCCAGCCGCAGGCCCTCCATGCAAATACATACAAGAAAATCATCATACGAATCGGTTAGTCGTTGTCGCGAATAGGTGATTATATGAATCCATTAATCTGATGTCCTTCCAGCGCTTTACCCATTGGCGTCTTGTATTGTAAATCTTATGAGTATTGTGACCGCATTGCATTCTACAATTAGTGACGGCATTCATGATTCAACTGTCGGTCATATTTTGCTTTTGGAATTGTCTAGGTTTTATGCTAAATTATTTTGAAGGATTACAACGTTCTTCTCTTCAGTAAGACTATTGACAATATATTCCTCTACATCGTTCGAACACTCATACCGAGCTTTTTAGGTGACTTTTTATATGGCGGCCGTGCTATCGTTTACGCTCTCCTTGCTATATCTGACCCGGTGCGACCAGAGTATTTGGATACTTGTTCCCCTGTGAACTGACGGGAAAGGTTTCTGTCGTTAGGCTCTTGTTCGTGGATTAAAGGTCCTTATTTCAGATTTGTATTATGGTGTGGGGATGGAATCATCCGCGATGCGTAGTGGAGATGATCCCATATCCTCGCAAGGAAGAACAATCGTCCACATAGAACTGTCCACGATTCAAGACCCGCCGCCCCTGGAAGAACTTAACGATATACACGCGGCAGAGGATACCAAAGGAAGCAAAGTCGGCGCTTCGAGAACCACTCTTGACCTAAGGACACAACAAACAAACGATACACCAGTCCGTGGAGTGGATTTCGACAGCAGAAGTTCAGGTTTGCGTGGTGCGTCAATAAATATAAGGAGAGCTGAGCAGCGGAGGGACGAAGAGGATGCGTTTAGGAGACAGATTTGATACATGATTTAGTTATATCTAGTACATACCCTTCTTTTCTTGGATGCAATCGTAAATGGACGAGATTTGAGATCTCGGACGAAGTAAGCACTTAGGCTTCCTGTATATTAGCTTCCGCTCTACCGTTCGTCTGAAGTAAACAAATATATACAAGAATTGATTGTGTAGTCACCGCCTCTTATCTTCCTTCTATGATCAGACTATCAGTGTCCGAGAGGCCATTACCAGGTCATGTATCTAGAGCTCACCAATATTTCGCCGATGAGTATTCGGCTTCGCGACCAGTTTCAGTGTTGGGAACTTCCTACTATGGACGCCACGTTTATAGTCGACGGCTTTCTCTAGTAAGTGCAAACGACTTAACGCTAAGGTTGAGACCACGCTTATTTCGACTCGAACCAACAGCAGCAATATCCGATTTGTACTCTTATTCCAGTTGTGACCAGCAGCTAGTTCCCATTTTCGTGGGTCGACGTCCAGACCATGACCACTCTTGTCATCCTCATCTCTTTCGGGCCAATGTCAGCACACTCTCAGCTCTACGGTCAGCCTCTCTTTCTACCTATAAAAGAGACCCAGAACACGCCTTATCCCTCATCCTCTCAGGACCTTCTCCAGCCTTATCTCCCATTCTATACATTCCTTGTATAACGAACCCTCACGCTATCATCACATTCTTTTCAATTAATAATGTCTTCCTTCAATAAACTCCTCGCCCTCCTCACCCTCCTTGGGGCATCCACTTTTGCCAAACCGCTCCTTAATGTGGAGTCTAATGTATGTTTCCCATTCTAGTACCAATTTTAAAAAAAAATACCAACTTTCCACCGCTTACCACAGCTCCTCAATGGGAACCGCCAATGCTCAGTCGGGAACGTTGACCTTGGCAATTTTGAACTTCTTCACGACCGTATGGGATCCTCCGGTGGTAATTGCGGCGTCCTCCGCAAACTTGTTGAAGGGTGTTACTCTGGCTCCGGCTCCACCGTCGACGTTTACACCAATGTTGCGCGTCTTACGAATGATCGCGCACTCCGTGATTCAACCCCTCTGGAACTAAAGACCCAAATGCTTCAGTGCGCTAACAGTAACGGCTACTCCGCGTATGGAGGCTATGGCGGATCTGAATCCTACAAAAAGAAGGGCAAACCCTATGGTAAGGGTGGAGATTATTACGATGGAGGCGAAGAGTATGGCGGTAACATGGGTAGTGGTGGAGGTGGAGGCAACATGGGTGGAGGCGGTGGTAACATGGGTGGCGGTGGCGGTAACATGGGAGGAGGCGGAGGCAACATGGGTGGAGGCGGCGGTAACATGGGTGGAGGTGGCGGTAACATGGG
>CEMJ01394128.1:0-13438 GCA_900068955.1 Clitocybe nebularis | reverse complement strand
AACATGGGTGGAGGTGGCGGTAACATGGGTGGAGGTGGCGGCAACATGGGAGGAGGCGGAGGCAACATGGGAGGAGGTGGTGGTGGTGGCAGGTCGGGCGGAAGATAAAGGGTCTCCTTCTGTCTGCTAGAATCTAGTTGCTGATATGTCTTTTTGTGCCTTCAGTCTCTATACACCATCGTGAATTGTTTCTCACAAAATAAATCTCAACAATTTAGACCTTTGCTAGTTTTGGCTCAACTAGTCTTATCCTGCTCGAATCGGTCGGCGACTAAGTCGCATACCCTAGATCATATATACTATTTGGAAAAGATTGGAAACTAGCTCATCTGGCTCTGTCTGGTCTTTCCAGGTGATTAGCATTGTTCAGGAAACGATATCTAAACCTCAGCGATCGCGCCTATACTGCTTCAAGTAACAAGTTGTTCAAAGGAATGGAGATACCACAAGCCAATATACTTGTAAGTTGTGTTGAATGTGGCTCATATGGAGCTCTAAAATTTGTTTGGAACAGAACCAATTGTTCTCGCACATCCGGAAGGTACACAACGCCTGATGAAAAACATAACTCGGGTACTGAGATCTTGGGGGGTAAACATCGTGTGAGGGAATGGTGTGTTTCTCCAGGTTAACTTGTGGATTACCATACCGATACAACTCAAAAAGCTGTCGAGTAAACCAATTTATGTATCAAGTCTGTGCCAATGATCAACGCGTCGTTTTTAATTCGCGTAGCGCGTGGCGTCACAAAATCAGTGAGTGTGACGCTTGGTCCGGCCGGCCCGTCTCGACTATCAGGACTCATACATCACAAGTACTCGGCAGGCCGACCATGTATGTTCACCCAGTGAGCCCTCGTGCATAGGTGACTCAGACCAGCTCAGACCCGGCAAATAGTATCGTACAGAGTTGGAACCTCACATTCGGTACTTGTTTAATTTGTCATATTCATTATGGTGTTGATAATGATCATCCGTTTCAAAGGAAGAAACTAGGGTCCCTCCACATGGAGGCTGAGTTGGAGAGTCATATGTCGTCTCCCTGACACTAAATTCATCGATTTTAACCGCATTTGTTGACTTAAACGATAGGAAAATGTTGCTACCAGGAGACTGGTGCCTGTCCTATGAGTGTCGACACGATATGGCAGGACAGGCAAGAACTCGTAGCTTCAACTCAGCCAAGCATTGAAACTGCTCTCCTCCCAATTATAACGGACAGATGACGTATAGTACACCTACCGCACACACACGAACATTGTTAGTATAAGTATTAAGCAAGCAAGCCGTATGTCCGATTCCTAGAATTCTGCACGGCGATCCGACCAACGAGGAAATTTGGGATCACATGCACTACCCGTTCCTGGATTGATAGACTATAGATGCACTGAATGAAAACCAATAAATCATATCAAAACTCAATATCGCTTCATTTATGCTCAGTTCCTTCAGATGACGCATGCCAAGAATTGGGTGGACTCTGGTCCCTTGAATCCATGAGGTCAATCTCCACAAACCTCCAAAATTGGCCAGATTCTTGATGTTTATCTGCTCCTCAACATGCGAATCACCGATATTAGTTTATGGTAGTCATCTGCACAGTGTTAATGGCGAGTCACATTGTATTTTTTTGGCGCCGAATCATCCACAGCCCCGGGCGCCTTGTCCCTCGACTGCACCACTTGGGCTGAGAGTAGCGGGGAGTAGCCTGAATTAGCCCATCCCCATTGCCCCTGATTCATTTCTTGACTGGGGTGTGCGTATTGTCGGGCCTGGCCACCATATGGTATCAAATCTCGATTCCCTTGGTGTCTTTCTGTGGGAGATATAAAGGAGGCCCACCGAGTTGTTCACCTCCTCAGGCAGCCCAGCAACCACTGGCAATTCCATCACAGACAACCTACCTTGTCTCCTGTTTTTGATTCATCCAACGGACATAAATATTTTGTGAGTACCACGAGCAGTCATAGTTCCTATGCCGCCATTAAACGTCTTCATCCTAGACAAAATGAAATTCGCTCGCACCGCTCTCCTCGCTGTCGTGGCCATCGTGCCCTATATTACTCAAGCACAAGCATGGAGCTGCTTCTGCGCCCCGGACGGCTCTGCACAGAAAGCCGTTTACCCAACCTACCAGTGTGGAACAGGGATGTCGGGAGTATCATATGATGCTGGAGGAATTTTCACGATCGCCCATTGGTATGGACTGAGCGCCAGCCAGAAGAACGCCTATATCAGTTGCTGCTACAAGGGAGGCGCGGACAACCATTGCTACTAGAGATCGCTGGTAGTAGTCTACGATTGATCATTAGTCAAGTGTTTGAAAAATGGAGGCTGACTTTAACATACACCCTGAGTCATTTTGCATAAGTGGGGAACTCTAAAAATACCCCGCGATCGAAAATGAGTCCTCTAATCGTGTTGTACAGCCAGTTCGTATCCGGGGGCTCCTTCATTTAAAGCAACAGAATCGGACCGGGTACACTGGTGGGTATAAGTTGGTTTAGCAAGGTTTAGGAAATTAGCACAGCAGCTAATGCTGGAAACAACCTTCCACTCTGATCACTCTGACCACTGACCTCCGAAGAAAACATAGGCCTCATCTTGTTCTTTTTGATACGCTCCCTTCTGTTCCGTTGTTCTGATTTTGGTGGGCTTTTATAGTCCGAATAATTAAAAAGAGTAGTTATTGGGGACTACTTAGGGGGGGTAACTTAATCTAGCGGTTGCAAAGTGCGACATGTCCTAGTTCAAAAGAAGAGTTTGGGTGGCTGAAAGTACCAGATTAGGCGTGTGAAATATATGCTGGCAGGCCGTGCACGTGCAGCCGAAATGCGACCGCGGCATCTGGTCTCGTTCTCATTCGTCGAGTTAGGGACCTCACCATCAGGTGGACACAAAATCGGCCGGCGGCGCCCTGAAGTCCAAATGCGCAAAAACGGGTACCCAGAACGACAACCTTTATCAATATCAAACAGTGGTCCCTCGCGGTATGGAATCAAGATGCCATATCACCTGCCCCTGTTTTATCCAGCACCGGATGACGTTGACCAGAAACGAAGAAACGATATCCACACTCACTTGGACGAACAGGAAGAGTTGGCTTCTGTATTCTGATCACGTGCCCTCTGCTTATTACTGTACTACCAATAGCACTCCGTTATATGATAGGTGTAGTTTCTGCAACTCCCTGGCAAGCACCCGCGGAGAAAGCAATGACCACTAGCCAAATCGGACTGTGTCTGCGGGATACAAACGACCTCCAACACAATGTCGCCAAACGGGCACCTGCTGATCTCTTGGGATTTGGGTTACCCAACGAGAATAATTATCTTGTGGATACTTTGCTTTATAACCGTAACTTTCATTCTGACCCCTTGCAGTCGTGGTCGTTGTGCCCCATTACACCACAAGCTTAGAGTAGCTTCTGCAGTCCCGATGCATCCGCACAAAAAGCCGTTAGGGTTATATTATGAGAGCGGTGCATCCCCCGGTCGGTACCTTGGTATATGCTCAGGACAAATATATACTTGCCATGTTGAGGGAGATGGACATTGTGATTCATATACAGACAACTTGGGGTAGCGAGATTCCAGTCTGAATTGCCGCCTTGGTTATGCTCCGAACTGTATCATAGTACGGGGCGGTCGTTTTCCGACACCTTCTACGTAACAAATTGTTGACTGTTCCTATCAGGAGATCAGAATCGTTGACTTGCGGGGAGCCATCTTCCGGCTTTAGGGGTTACAGGGAGTGGACATAATCTGGACATTCGCCCGTCAGGATCTAGTTTATCCATCGAAGCTTCTTTCTGTCTTCGGCCATATTTGCGGGAGCAAGCGCTACTGGACGGCATCCTTTGGCGCGTGACAACATGTTATAATATGACGGTTCGACAAGCGTTCCTGTGCCGAGAGATTAGTGAGGTAACCCACAAAGGGGGATGTTTATTCCCTGCCATGCTGACGTCCAGCTTGTTCGAACTCCTAGGAACAACGCACACATTTTGACATCCTTCGCCTTCTTCATACCCGATGCCTGGTTCGGCACTCTGATATTCCTGCTGGATTCCTGGGGAGCCTTGGTATCGGTGTTTGTGTTCTATTTCTTTCAATCGTGTGTATGGAATCCACCAGTTCTTGCCACATATCAACCCCGTGACCCCTGACTTCATCGAGGAAGATTAACGTGTTACAATAATAATAAACAAATTTGCCGAGGCCGACTCCGAATAGTCTCCGATGTTCAAAAGTACTTCGTGAAGCCGAAGCTTAGATCTAAACGGCTATCCCCAATTTACTTGCGTTTTCCAGGCATAAAGTAAGATTATCTTCAACGACGTCTGTACAATTGACCGTTCGGAACTTGCAGAAGCAGTGTCTAGTAAGCATGTAGTGCGTTTCACGATAAGTGAACGGCCGGAATGTTTGTAAAATCCTAACATCCTGATGGTCCTTACCCCCCATTTTTGGCGGTGATATACTCCACTCTAGGGCCTCCACGACTTCCTATGACCTAACTCACCCGGCTGCTCCTCATGCTCATTCAGAGTCATGCTCATGCATCAAATTTGGACGAGCTTCCCCTCGGATACACTATCCCACATGCTGGCCAGAGAGGATACATGCTCCTTTGACTATCTCAATATCGGACTCTTTTTAGAATATACCCACACCCATAAGGCGGAGGCAAATGAGATTCTGTCCCAAGCCTAGTTAAGATTAACCGGCCGCGAAGAGGATACAGATAAAAGGCTATGCCTGTGCCGCCTAGATTTCCTGGTTCCCCCCACTGACAAACACGGGAACACTTGCAGTTGACTTTCGCAAACATGAACTTCATTGCAACTCGGATTGTGTTTGTCTTGTTCCCCTTCCTGACAGGGGCTCTCGCCCAGACCCAGATACCACATACTGGCGATTGTACGTTGTGCACTGTCACGATTTCCTTGCCTACAATTTGACGTTGCGGGTAGTATTCTTCTTCAAACCTGGGCTCGGGGCTTGCGGGTTCACTAATACCAGTGACCAACTGGTTGCCATAGTGTCCACTGCCTTCTTTAATGCATTCCCGTAAATTGAGCCTCGCGCCCTCAACCCCTTTCCTGTTTTTGATTCCCTTTTTCTCTGTCACAGCGGAGCTACTGGCGAATCTGATGAGTAATGCACCTCGACACCTGCAAATTCTGCCCTTGTAACATCCTGTGATCTACTGCAGAAACCCGATCTGCCAGAGACAGTTACTCGTTACCTGTATGTATTCTCACCCTCACGTTGCTGTCCCGTTCAATTCACTCTTACGGGGGCATCTCTTAGCCGGCCCAACGAATGTTATAGCCTCCATCGTTGACTCTTCCGATGGTAGTGCGCCGCTTGATGTTGGGCTTTCGCCAATTGGGTTTGAGCAATTCGCTCCCCGCAAACAAGGGATAGTCCCCGACGTTACGTGGGAAGTTATATAAAGGGCAGGTCATTAAAAGCAATGGACGCATCGGTTTGTGACAAAACCAACCGATTTTCTCAATCCCCTGTTGATATAGGAAAGCAAATAAAAAATGTGGACAAGCCTTCCGAACGCGTATAATATCCTGGACGGCCTAAAGGAGATTAGAATACGTGTTCCGACTAAATTTGGCAAACAGCCAGCGCCGCAAAAACCACCACAAATCTTGCCGCCGTTTGGCCCGCCAAGCATTTTGTTCCAACCTGGGTTCGGGAGGCCTAAAAATAGAGGACCGCAATGGTCTTAGGTCTAACACCAGCTTCATCAATAAAAATAGTTTAAGCGTGATGCGCGATGTTCCCAGCCCGTGACTACATTGGTCTTCGCAGTAATTGCAAGTGGGCTACCACCGAATTTTACGATCTCTAGAGTGAGTTCAGTCTTCAATGTCGGGATGGTCTTGTAAGGTGGTCTTTCCATAATGGAAATATAAGGCGTTGGCACGAAGGATTAGTGATGGGCGCCGGTGGAGCTGGATGGAGTCGTGATATGCACACCTAATATTGGAACGCCCACAATATTGATTCTGATGGTGGCTTATTACTTGAAGCGACTATTACAGCGACCAACCTCTCTTATGGAAACATAGCTGACCTACTAATCGCAGGGCCTGAACCCTGGCATCCAGAGAGCGTTCTCACAGTACAACAGGTATGATAACACCGACCCTAAGGGCAAAAACCAGAGAATGAACAGGCCTGGCCCCACCAGCACGAGAACAGGACACCGTCGGGCCTGATATTTCCAGAAATACCCGTGATGCTGTGCGGTGTGCTCTAATAATAATAAGTGCCCTTCTATCATATCAGGATTCACAAAAATATCCCTGCACGATCAACTACATCCCACCTACTCCTCCCCTCTGCTGCTGAAATGACACCTGCAGAAGCAAAAATTGTTAGCGTTATATTCAGGAGGGATATTATAGATGTTTCAATACGTTGTATTGTTCATGGTACGTCTCCCCTTGACTTACGCGTTACAAAGCTTTCATTCATCTGCATATCAGGCATGTGCATTATTCTCTTCTTCATCTTCACTGCCAAGTTCCTGTGGGTGTCTATGTATCCGTCTTCGGGACGAGTCTAATTTGAATCAGACGTCGTGGTTTTGTGAGCCGCGCAAGTATAGTGTTGTTCGGGGTATCAACAATCAATATGTTGGCCATGACTGCTTTTGTAGTGCCCACGATTGCACAGTCTGCGTTATTTGTTGACATTTACCTATTGAATAGTACGGGTATCTCACTGCCCGCGTTCCGAGCGCTGCGTAACGTTGAAACATGGAGTCGTATTGTCCCAGTATGATGGTTTTATCTCTCCCCTCCCCGTAATTGACGCCGGGTCTGTCCCCCATTCAAGATGATTATTACAGATGCTGTTGTGGTATGGAGAGCTTGGTCAATCTCTCAGGGACAGGCATGGCCAATGGTTGTGCTAGTATTTTTATTATTTGCCATGGCTGGTAAGTTCAGGCCTTTATATCTACTCGGGACTTCTGGCAATGTACTCTTCTTCCCAGGGGCGATGGCGACATCCATTGGAATGGGAATGGGGACGCCCTCTAGATTATGGAACATCGGCGACATTCTTTATATATCTGGTTACAGCCTTTCGCTTCTAACCAATATTATCGCGACTTCGTTGATCATGTACCAGTTGTGGTGAGAAGTCATTTCAACCCTAGCGGATGGTTTTACTCAGTGAGTTCCATAGGTCCTATCGAAAATTTATGGATGACGTCCTTGGCCCGGTCCGATTCCGACGATCTCCCGTGGAGAAGGTTTTGTCTCTCCTCGTAGAGTCAGGAGTCATCTACTGCAGCATTCAGGTAATTTATACTATATGCACTTAGCCTTCTGCATAGATGCTGACCAAAGGGCAGATGACAGATACACTGCTCTTGATCTGCCGCAGGTTCGGTCCATCCAATACAGCTCTGATATTCACGAGCCAAGCATTTGATGATTTTCTCATCGGGATTTCTGTAAGCCCTCTATATACCACTCAAAGCCCCTACTTATCCTGTTATGTGTGTGTAGGGGATATATCCAGTAGTCGTCTTCATTATTGTTCATGACGGCCGCTCATTCGTAGATGCATACGTGCCCGACACGGCGTCCAACGGGAGGGCGACCTTACGTTGGGCAACAGTGGGCCACCTTCCTTCCACTATTCCACCTCTTGAGACAACAGATGAGATTGGTGGGTCGCTGCTAAATAGCTCATCTACCCATAATGTTGTGGTTGTTGGAAACCCAGGGGATTGCAAAGGAAGAGCATTACTAGAGGCTAGATTAGTGTAGATTCAGGATAAATAGTGTCCGTAATGAATCTTCGGGAGCTCGCTTTTTTGGCACTGTATTATATGGTATATATGGTCTGTAGAGTATTGCGCTAATATATCATAAATATATCATGTTCTATTGCCACCCTGTAGTCTGTCATTGCTGCTGTATCGAGACACCACGCGTATCGTTCTTATAAGATATAACAACCATACCACACCAAGAGCCATCCACCTCCCTAACGCCACTCTCAGCGACTAAAATTGCTTTCGTCTACGTGCCTTTCGTCATGCCCTGGTTCCATTTCGCTATAGAATGCATTCTAATTCTCCACGTCCTAAGCCTGAGACATAACCTCTAGAATTTGTGCCAAAGTTTTGTCGGTAAATAAAGAGAGGATATCCTCAATTTCGGGGGCTGGTGCCCATCGGCCCCGAGGATTACAGAAGGCGATCATAACAGGGTCATTTGCCCTTCTAGACCTGGTTCAGCCACCGGAGCCTCTTCCCAGCTCCAGTTCTCTACACGGGGGAGAAGTTCATCCACGTTGTGATACGAGCGTTCCTGTACCGAAAGAATGGTGAGGCCGCCCTCAAAAATGTGTTTTTGTTCCCAACTGGACGGACATTCAACTTCCATTGAATGTTCGAACTTCCTCCTAGAAGCAACAACAATGAATTCATGAGTATTTTTGGAGAGGTAACATCAAGATGTGTGCGGTGTCTTCGGCTTCGTCTTCATCTTGTTCATATTGAATGGCCGGCCCGACGCGATTCTGGTTGGATTCCTGGTTCATGGCCTCGGCGCTTCAGTTATACTTCTTTTCACCATTGGCCGCCGAAAGGATCTTGTACATGGAAGGCACCAGGACTTACCGCGACCTTATTGATCCTGGATTGAAGGGGGTTAATTTTGCTGTTGTAGTATCAATGAAATCTACTGAAATCTCTGGGCATCGCCCAACATCGCGATAAATTAACATGTCACAACAACAATAAACGTGATCCCGGGTCGGGCGGAGCCGCCGCTTTATGAAGCTGAACCCAAAAGCTTATCACTGGTTTACTTGCGTTTGCCCCATGACTGTCCAGTCACTCAGCCCAATCCCAGGGTCAAGCTAAGGTTAGCTCCAACATTCCAGGATATCTGCACAATCGACTATTAAAAGCAGTGAGCATGTTGTAACACGTCATATGATAGGAAATCGGCTGGAATGTTTGCAGCATTTTGGTGACCACTCCACCCATTTTTAGTGGTGATTTATGCACGGTAGCTTACGCCATCTACATCCTAGGGCCCACTACACTGCTATCTAACTTCTATGTCGTGATCGTGTTCCTGTGACTCAACTTGTTCGGCTGCTGCTCATTCCCGTGTGTCGGATTTGGAAGATTTTCCCCTCGGATGCACACTATCCCACATGCTGGCCGGGGAGGACACACGCTCTATTGACCTAACAATTTCTCCTAGTTATTCCAACTTGCGAATGTCCCAAATCGCTCCTAATTCCACCGTTTCTCATTCCACCGTTTTTAGAATACACTCACCCACAAATAGGGGGTGGATGGTGTTGAATATACAGATAAAAGGCTACCCCTATTCCCGCCTACATTCCCTAGCTCCCTTATTGACAAACACAGAAATACTTGCTCTCAGCTGTAACTAATATGAAGTTCATTGCAGTTCAAACCTTGCTCGCCTTGTACATTTTTCTAGCAGCAACTCTTGCCCAGGATACACATATCGGCACATGTATGTTTTTTGCTGTTACGACTCCCCGGCTACGATTCAACAATTGGGTAGTGTTCTTCTTCATCCCTGAGCTTGGGGCTTGCGGATTTACCAATAACAGCAACCAGTTAGTTGCCTCAGTGTCGACGGCTTTCTTCAATGGATTCCCGTATGTTTGGTCTTGCGTCACCGACTCTCTCCCATTTACAATTTACTGACTTTTCTCTTGTTCTACGACAGTGGAGCTACTGGCGAATCTGATGAGTAATGCACCTCGACCGACCTTCAAATTCTTCTCTTGTAACATCCTGTGGTTTGCTGCAGAAACCCTATCTGCCAGAGACAGTTACTCGTCACTTGTATGTATCCTCGCTCTTGGGTTTCTACCTCGTCTTACGGGTGTTATGGCTTAGCTGGCACAACGAACGTTATAGCTTCCATCGTTGACTCCTCCGATGGTAGTGGGCCGCTTGATGTCGGGCTTTCGCCGCTTGGGTTTGAGGCATTCGCCCCTCTCCGGCAAGGGGAAGTCCCCAATGTTACCTGGGAAGTTATATAAGACAAGATGGCGAATATATTGGTCCTAAATAGGAATAGTCAAACAGACCGTAGTTATAGATCTTCCAAAGGAATATAATGAAGGTATTTAATAAAGCGTGATATGCTTACGGTCTGTCTAGACTCGAGTATACACGGAGTATTGACACGGGAGGTGTTCCGGTCGCCCTATGACTTGCTCAGATTGAGCCATTTCTTGAATCCCATGAACGAGGCCGGACTTAGTATAAGAAGCATTCACCAATCTCCGCACCTACAAAATCAAATGTTTCTTCCACCTTTCGAGTAACACATTTGGTATCAAGACTCTCACTCATCGCAGCGTCATTCCCGGGCTCCGAGTTCGAAGTACGAGAACCTGTTCTTCTTTTGAAGTATCGAACATTTTCTTTCTTTCATTTAACTACCATTCACGCGCTGATCACCTAATCGATGTTCGAATACTGATTGCATTATTAAAGTAGAAGTCTCAGAACGAAAAGACCGGTTCTCAATACTTCAAACTCGGAACATATCCTTAAGAAGCTGATAAAGGGATTATGACACGGATGCCATTAAGGCATGAGCAAAAATTAATTTTAACCATGCTCGCGTAGATAAAAGGTTCCTCCACCTTCTCCAGTGGGCTCATTGCCACAGAAAACTATACTGACACCTACACACACACCACCATGGCCCCTATCACAGCTCGAATCATGCTCGCTCTTTCTTTTTTCCTGTTGACGGCTTTCGCGCAAACTCACTCTGGCACATGTAAGTCACCTATCATATCGATTCAAAATCTTTAACTCGGGTAGTATTCTTTTTTGAACCTGGCCTTGGAGCTTGTGGATTCACCAATACCAGTACCCAGCTTGTTGGCGGAGTCTCTTCCACTTTCTTCCAGGCAGTGTAAGTTGAATTTCACACCCTTCTCCCCTTTAAATTACTGCCAGCCCTCATTATGCCCATTTTTCTTTTCGCAGCGGAGGTGGGGGTCAATCTGACGAGTAATACATCTCAATTTACCTATACTTTTAAATTTGTATAACGTTTGTCGATTGTAGGAACCCGCTCTGCGGGCAGCAAATGCTTATCGCAGGTATGAATTTCGCCTCTTCTCAATCGCTATTCTATTCGGTCTTATGGAAATGCTTTTTAGCCAATGGAAAGAGCGTCGTAGTTGAAATCGTCGATTCCTTGGACGCACTTGGGCCGTTAGACATCGGGGTTTCACCAGTTGCGTTCGAGGTTTTCGCTCCCCCCGATCAAGGCACAGTACTCGGTGTGTTGTGGACAACTTTATGAGGCAGGATAGATATGTCAGAACCCCTCGTGACGACTATCTGGTCGGAATTAGCCCTATGCTTACTTCTCGCAACTTTTTTCCAAATTTCACTAGTACCACTTAAATTCAAACCTCCGTTCCAAATGTATAGATGGGGGCCCTTTCTCTTGAGTCTTCCCTTTTTGAGTTCTCCCCAACTCGTACAAGGCATCTAGCTGCTCGGCGCTCAGTCGCTACGACCTTTATGAGCCGTGATCTTCCTATCGTTCCTAACTGGCCCTTTTCTTCGACCCAATGCTGTGTCAGGTTAGATAGCATATAGGTTCTCTTAATCTGATCATTATTCGTGGAGGAGCTACCGATCTAAACAAGTAATTAATACGCTCTATGAACTTGCCTTTAACCTCATGATTGTCCATTGAAGAGACCCCATCTACCAAAAAAAATATGTTTATCAGCTTTAGATCTCTGTGCCATAGCGAATCTGCTGCCCCGTCCACAGAGGTATATTCAGCTAGCGCGTAGAATGATACGTTAGCTATCGTCGCCCCCTTTGTCGGAGACGTGCCACTCAATTTCGGATTGGCTTCCAGATGTTCGCTCCCCCTGTATGAATTGATAGTAATGATAGGAGTCCGATTATCACATGTTGCATTAAGCGAATCAAACGAACACATCATACCTACGCGAATGTCGTGGAGGTTAGATTAACGTTCTGTTCGTATATCATGGGTGGCTGGAAATCGTAAATTTATCACTGGACTGACGGACAGAAGGTCGGTGGGACGAAAAAAACTTCTGGTTCGGTAGTTACGGTCCTACGGATAATGCGCGCGCACATTACCTCAAACCGCTTCTAGACATCGCGCCCCTCCATACGCCACCACACTCTATTATGCTCTCCTACCTGCCAAAACCGCACTCCAGAATTGTCAAGTCTAGATCTATACTTCCTCGCTGCAGTCCCGAGGAAAGCGGGGGGCGGTTCGTATACCTACAAAGAGGCATCGCCTGTGAAGGGGGGAGGGAAATCACAAAGGAACTTGAAGGCCACAGTAAGCGTGACTGTCTATGAGTCACATGCCAATATAATTACCATACTTTATCGAGCAAAGGGTTGAATCCACCTACGGTGATCAGTATCACAGTCATTTATACAAGGATGATGAGGGGAAGAAGTTGTTCTGGTAATAGAAAGCTATCGGATGCGCTAAGAACGTGAGCAGCCTCGAGGAAGCTGTCGTTTTGGTACAGCCTGAAATGGATGCGGCGGTTGCAGACAGCTCTCTCTCGCGGAGGCCACCCAGGGTACATCCAGGACAGGCAACGTTGATGAAACATTCCACAACTTGCAAGCACGGAGGACGTACCGACGTTGACCCCATGGAATGTCGCTCTAAGACTGTCAGCTACTCCCTAGTATACTGGTTTATTGAATGGCGAAACCGATCTTGGGAGCGGCTCAGTGTAGTGGGGTGTTTAAAGACCAAAGGCAAACCAGAGGCTTCAAGTTCCAGGATTTTTTTTGTACACGGCGATTAACATCACTATAGTAGCCTAGTATGATTTAGAATGAATCGCCTCAAGATCAGGAAGGGTATAGGGTATTCAGAGCGTAATCACCATGGTGAGCTTCAAGTTAGACCAGTGAGTCACCAATTGTGACAACAACGTCTATTTGGTTCTGACGGTATTGACAAATATTTTTCGGATTTCAATGGCCTTCGGCCAAACTTTCACAATCCACATTGTGTAACCATAACCTGGCATCCCATGGAATTGCTCAACCTGGTCATGATCAGGACTAAATACATGCTATGCCATGATGGTGGAACGACAATGTCTATTTAGTTCTGACGATATCGACAAACAATTTTCGGAACTCAATGACCTTCGGCCAAAACTTTCAACAATTCCTCACACCGCGTATAATCATAACCTGGTCTCCCATGGAATTGCTCAACCTGGTCATGATCAAACCGAATACATGTCATGCTGGTAGCTATCAAATCACACAATTGTTCCAATTTCTTTGCTTTCAGTTCCCCGCCTCAACTAGAGCACCGAGCAGGAGAATGAACTAGCCTCATTGTC
>CEMJ01394126.1:0-11003 GCA_900068955.1 Clitocybe nebularis | reverse complement strand
AATGAAATCAAAGGTCCAGGTGGATTCCCCTGACAGATCGTCGAAGGAGTGGCAGTGAGTGGTTGGGTGTATTATAGGAGGATAATTGCTTCGTCAGATGGGGTCTGAACTCAGGTTTCAAACCCACTACCCCGCCTCCGACGGGATCCCAAGTCAGCATAGGAAGGAAAAGAGACGTCAAAAGATCAACAAGGTCAATGCCATTTCAATCTCCGCTTTAAACTTAAAGTTAAAGTTCATTCGAATGCCGCGCAGCTATTGCCCACATGACGCGATTTGCGTAGATTCTCTGCTACACRCAGTTAATGTTTGCGTTGAAATTTTCACACTGGGTTCAACCAGAAGTGTAAAGGCCTCACCCCAGTGTAGCTTAGCAGTACCCTACAACTGGAGTCCATGGCAGTCAAGTAAACATGGGGGAGAGTACAAGAGTGTATGGGGGTTAGGTAGGTATGAAAATATGGCATGGATTCAATGAGGCCCAAAGGATGGTGGGTATATACCTACCTCCTTTTATCTGATTTAGGTCTCTTAGTCCCAGTAAACGGGTTCTTGGATTGCGTGGCAGCAGCTGGGGGGCTAATATTGCCTTCATGATGGCCATATTTTGTGGGGCGGCGTATTGAAGGGACTGCTTAGTCCAAGTAAGTGATCACATGAGCTGATGCTGGGCAGAAAAAGCTTACTTTCCATTGAACTCCCACGCCATTCCTGCACATACGAGCCTGGCACCAGGGCAGTAGAGGACCCTGCAGATATGTTTTCACTTGCAACAATATCTACACTTGCACCAATTTAGTAGCATATAAAATAGTAGCATGGGATCATTGCCTACCTGCTGCTGGTAGCAGAGTGTTGAGCACACTCTTAGGTGTGGACGACATTGTGTGACTTTTGTTGAGGGAGTAGGTGCCATCACGGGCTGGAATGCTATGCTGGCCCTTCTGATGAGCTATCGTCACCGCTAATACACTAGAGTGCCCTGGAATTGGGGCCCAAGCAGCCGGGTGAGCAGATTTACTGGCGGGGGATGAGGACTCAACAGGAGATGAGGAAACGTGGGACCTATATGTCTTCTTTACAGCCCTTGCAACTGGTGGTCTGGGGCATTCCGGAGTTGAGGACAAAGTACCCAGTTGATGAGATTGGTAGATTGGAGAAGGGGTCTCTTCAATAGGGGAACTAGCATATGATGTCGTTCGTGCTCGTTTCTTTTGTCGGACATGCTCAGGGGTGTCTAAAAGGCACCGCATGCATGAATGAATGAATGGAGTAAACCAGGAGATTGTGCCTACCAGGCAGAGTGATACGTGGGCGTCGGGCCCCAACCACCTGTACAGGAAGAGATGGGATAAATGGGTTAAGGTCATTATGGCTTGGCGAAAACCCTACAAAGTCAACACAGCATGGTGCATATGTAAGTAAAAAAACAAGATAAAAAATAGCAACATACGTTCTCCAAGATCCCATGAGGATATAGGATCATCACTGGCCATATGGTCTTCACCAACAGAAAAGGGGGCATCGCCTATTAAATCATTGCCCTCATTTGCCATGGGATTACATGAGGATATAGGATCATCACTGGCCATGTGATCTTCACTGGCGGCAAGGGGGGCATCACCTATGGGATCGTTGCCCACATTTGCTGTGGGGTTGTTGCCCTCACCAGTCATGGAAGTGTCCCCTTCACGAGCTGTGGAAATGTCAACCTCACAACCCATGGGGGTGTTGCCCTCACTAGTCCCAGAAGCTTCGCCCTTGCTTGTTATAGAAGCATCACTCTCGCCAGCTGTTGAAGCTCCACTTTTGCCTGACATGGGAGCCGTACCCTTGCCAGCCGTACCCTTGCCAGCTGTGGGGGTGTCTCCCCTGCCGGTGGTGGGGGCGCTGCCCTCAGCAGTGACAGGCAGTAGTCTGCTAGTTTTGTTGGGCTGGGCTGCATCTGTTATCTCAACGTCCAGACCTGTGTCCTCCTGCATAGCCTGTTCCTTCCCATTTGAGGCCTTGCGCTTGCTAGCGGATTTCTTCTTTGTGGAGGACTGCTTCTTCTTCTCCTCCCGCTTTAGCTCTCTGACCTCAAAATCACCCTCGTCCATGTCATCCTCTGGTTGAGAGATATTATTACCTAAGAAAATTTCGTACATCTCTATGGGATGCAGGTTCAGGCTTTTGCTAACATATGGAATGGCTTTACTCACCTTTTCCGGTGTCCTTCTCAAGAAATGCGTCTAGCATTGATTTTTTTCCTCTTGCAAGTGACGAGAGTACAATATCTGCTGTTTCATCAGCTAGAATGTGGTAGCACTTGACTACCTTCTTCTGTGGTTGACGGTGGGCGCGTCCACGGATCTGTCGCTCATCCTGGGCGCTCCATGGCTGGTCCTGTCAAACAAATGGTCTCATAAGCCATGGGGATGGGCTCGGAACACTCACTAAGAATATCATTTTTGATGCAACCGAAAGATTGAGGCCGGTTGAACCAACTGATGAGATGATGAGGACGCGGTGTGCAGATTCCTCACAAAACTTTTTGACGATTTTTGCCCGCTGTACAAATGTGGTCTGCCCATCAATGAACAAGTGTTTTATACCATAAAGATCAAGGACCTGCAACACATCAATGAAAATATATATAAGGTCCTTTGTAACTCACATTGCGGAGTAGTGGACCAAGAGAGGGGAACTCTTGGTATATTATGATCTTGTCATTGTTCGTTATACTTCCTCCTGGTATCATTTCAGGGAAGGATACAATGCCATCTTTGACCTCTATCTCAGGTGGGTCATCTTGGGTGAGAAGATGGCGACACAGGCGGGCACAGACATCAATTTTTGTTGACTTCTTGGCCTCCCACTTATCCAATGTCTTGAATGTTGGAATCTTCTCCTCAAGGTCCAAACGGGCATACCCAACACTCATCCTATGTTCAAGGTAAAACCCTCGTGACAGGATTGTCAGTGAGCTGTTCGATGTGGAGGCACTGTAACAGTGCATACATTAGTTAGTTACAAGTAGAAAGATAGTCGGATTCTTACATTTCTTTAACACCATCTGCTAGCTCTGCGATTATTTGCATCTCGCGGGGTGTGGGCCTCACCACCACCATTACCTCTATGTATGGGGGGATATCAATGAGGCTTTCCCGTCTCCAATTTTTACTATCAATAGTACGTCTGAGAATTCGGCCCTCAAATTGGTGTTGCATGCGTCGAGCAATGATCAATTGGCAGTCTGCAGACGGATCACCTTCCACAGAGGTCCCTTTAGACCTGCGTATGGCGCCTGCATCCATCTTCTCTTCAACGAATGCCTCCTCACTAAGGAAGTAAGGCAGGCCGAGGAGCCTCCCCATACCAGCAATATCCTGCAATACAAGCCATCAGTGTTTGTTCCATTCACGGCTAAGGGCTTTGGCATACCTTGGTAGATGTTTGTAATGGCGTTGCCGTCATGATGAAACGCAGTGTTGACAGCTTCAGCAGGTGAAGTGCCGATGAATGCTTTGCACCAACGTTTCTAAATGCATGTGCCTCATCAATGGTAACAGATAGGTATGCTTGCCCGTATAGTGTGCTTCCCACTTGTGTTTTATATGAGGGCAGGGGGGCACAGTCAGCCCATGGGAGCCGGTTTGCAGTGGGCTTCCTCCACATGTAGATAGACGAAAAGTCCTGCTGAAGGGCCTGTAAAGGATAATAAGTGACGCCCTATAAAATGAATGATATACTTACTGAGTGAGAGGCGAGAATGATTCGGCTGGACGGGGTGTGTTTGGATGTATTGAACAATCCGTCGGGTGCCCAGAAACTTTCATGCAATGCCTTCCCAGCTCCATACATAAATATATCTACAGAGTTCCGCTTGAAGAGATCCTTCATCTCCTCACCCCATTGGACCAGGAGGGTGCCAGGTACTACGACGAGATGCGCTAGGTCCGGGAGCTTCTTTATGGTCCCAAGATTTGGGTTACTCGCTGCATGAAGGTGTTATATTTCAACCGAAAAACTGACAGTTGATAGGAACTTACTTATAATGGGAGGCAGCTGTAGATTCATCTCTTGTCGCCTGACAAGATCCGATAAAAAGGCAATTGTGGTTCCAGCTTGATAAGTCTTTCCAAGGCCAACTTCATCTGCTATAAGAGACCCACAGCAGGAGCTGTTAACTGGGTCAGGTGTAAAATTCATTCGAATTAGTGCATGGACGCCAGCCAGCTGATGCCAGTGAAGCACCATCTTGTCCATTTCCTTGTTCTCCTCTGCGTTTATCGCATCGAACAAGGTGGCATTGGTAGAGTCCCAGGCACTCAGGCCTCCACGATGGCGATAAGCATTGAAGAGAAGGGGAAGACCGCTGGAAAATCCGAGATTCTGAGCGAGAGTGTCAGGAGAGAGCACCGATTCCACCTCAACACCTGGGTCGGCACCATTCTCAACCTCTGCAAACTGAAAATCTACACTAGGACACTGCTCCCGAAGGTCAACGGAATCACTAGGGTCCGGGGATGAGAAGAACTCGGTGTACATAGCCACGACGTCAGCGACATCTTCCTCTGAAGCTAGAACCTGGAGCAACTGGTTGGTTGTTTTAGTATATTCTACAAGGTATATTAAATACCATACTTCATATGAAAGATCAATTCACATACCTGCAGGAGGTTTCACACTCGCTGCCTCCAGCTTGGCACCAAGTCCAACCATCAGTTCTACAAGAGTCGCATTCATCCCCTCCATCTTCTCTATGTTTTCCGCTGTGTGAAGAACGCCGGCAAGGTTCTTCCAGCGTGCTACCTTAATGATAACTGCCATTATTTTCTTCTTCGTAGGCTTGTCCTTATCAAGGCCTAAGGGTTTTGTAAGCATTGAAAATATTTGGACTTATGGAAGAACAAAGCTTACTTTCAAATGCATCAATAGCTTGAATTTCTAGATTGACAATTCTAGCCTTGCTACGCTGGAGCTGGCCATTGAGGTTGATCCATGTTCGCTGGATTAGTGCTTGTGTTGTGTCTCGCAATGGGCCTTTGAGGCGGCCATAAATATCCAAGCATTCGTCACCAAAGAGGTCGACGCCAACAGCGTCTAGAGCCATGGGGATATAGGACGACGCCTTGGGCCGTTCCTTCATTGTCGGGTCACAGAGTGCGAGTTTCAGCGGGTGGAGGTTTTCAGTGGCTAATATTCTGGTGATTCTCGCGTGGATCTTCCAATTCTTCCAACTTTGGGTGACCCAGCGTCTCCAGATATCACGCCCAGGGACCTGGCTAGCGTTGCGCCTGGCACTAGAAAATTTTATCTTCTCATCCTCCTTTACCTTTTTCCCATATTGGTCAAAATATGACTGTATGAATCCTGCAGATTCACTTGTCCAGCCATTCGGAAGTAGTTTGTCGTCGGTAGGAAAGAGGCCATGGGTGACCCCTGTAATCACCTTCCACTGGTCGAAGTTCCATGGCGCATTGTCGGCATCGAGACCCATTTGGATAAGGGCACTGTGTACGGTGTGGCTAGGCATCGGAGTGCAAGGGGGACTGAAGTTGGATTAGATGAGAGACTAAGTTGGGTTGAGAAAAGCGCTATATAGCCAGTGGGAAGTAGATTCTGTCATGTTTTACTACAACAGGTACTATTATATAGGTATTCGCAGTCAGGGGGAATTCATGGCCATTAGTCGTGATTGGACGAGTGCCACGTCCCCAATGGGAGAGACAAACGGGATTGAAATGAATGCGAGAAGAATGACGGAAACGATTTGCAAAAAACCTTATCATCACATAGCCTTAGCCTAGGGCGTAAAGTTTCGTGGGGAGAAAGGGTCATCCGCCAATCAACGGTAAGTGTCAGGTCTAAATGGCACGACTTGATTTTCACTGGGTTTGTTTGCAATCTTAGCAAACTCGGGTCACTCCTAGTTTGGGCGTCACTGGTACGGAGACTGCTCCTACATCTGCAGTTCTCAAGCGATATCTCATAGGCGGCGCCTCATGGGTCACCGACCCTGTCCACGATGCCACCATGACTGTATTCCCTCGGCCGATTTGGCCCCTTTACGTGGAACCACTGGTTCTGGGCTCACTGAACTGAACATCAGCATCCCTTGGGGCCAACTACCGTTATTTACAATCTATTTTTTTCTCCGTACTACGTAGCCGCTTGCCTTGTAAGCCCCTTCGGTATTAAATTTGAAGGGCCCACTTTCCGTAGAAATTTTACGTGGAACCAAGACTATAAAATACACCTTGTCCCTCAATTGCTCTAAAAATTCCCCTACCTGTTCCCTATTCCCTAACCCACCTTGAATTACATGGACGCTGACGGCCCAACTGTTTTGAACATGTCTGTCCTCACCTTTTGTCAAAGATCGAAATACCTCCTGGATCAGAAAAACTATGAGGACTTCGTGAAATTTACCCTCTCCGGGGCATACAATGGCCAACAGGTATCCATTGACCCGATCCTCAATAGAATGCGGAACAACACGCCATTCGACGTGACCCGGGACTACGATTCTATTCTCGGAATCGCGGACAATATTATTGTTAAGCAACCCATCAATGTCTTCCCCGTCGCCAAACGGGAGGACACCCTAGCGAGAAACATCCATCTCAAGCACCAGTTCATGAGTAACAATGTATGTTTTTATTATTTTTTGTTACCAAAGTAAACTTATACTTTGATATAGGGACTTTTTACGGCACCAGTCCATAAGATCCCCAACCTCTGCATTGCAAAGTGGGGAACACACAGCATGATCCGTGTTCTCATACCCGAGCTCTATGAAAAGGGTCGCTCGCCGTTCCTCTCACAATCAGAACAGATGACTTTTTACGAAAAAGGCCTTCGTCCCGCCGTGGCCCGATTGTGCGGGGCCAGTTCGGCAGAGTGGCCTCCGACCTACCAAGATGAAATGTTTCGTGCCCGGGGACATAATGGGCAGTTATCTCTAGGGAGTAAACTCCTTCCAGATTGGATTGTTCCTGCGCTGGGAGGCGCCATCCGTGAGGCTCTTTTACAAAACGGCTGTGCCTGGGGAACAGGTCTATGTTTCCTTCACCAAATCCGCGGTGTCAAACATGCCTCTATCCACAGCCTCGAAATGGAGGCGCCTTCAGTAGCACTGGAGGCACTACTAAAAGAGCAGGCTATTGACCTAGCTGATATGAGCTTTGGAGGAGCGTGGTTCATAGATGTTGGTCTGGAAATCCGCTGTGGAGAAGGGACCTGTGTGGCCTGGCGGGCCGACGCACACAGGCAAATCGTCCAAAACGTCCTTAAAATAGGAGATGGAGCTACACGCATCACCAGCATCGGGAGTTCTAAGTATATAAGAGATATTGTATCTCATATGCCCAGTGTTGCTGGATGTAGGATTCACCCCGACAGCGCCCAGGGGATGTATAACGTCAAATACCTACAAATGTACACTACCGACAAGGCACTCACTTACCGCCCAGATGGTAGCCACTTCGGCAAGTATATTACGGCCGAGGACCTTATCAAGGGCAAGGGGGCGGCATATATCGAGGGGCTATGTGGTGTTTATGTCAATGCTGAGAGGACCAGCAACTCACATGCGCGCATCGAAGTGCGGGTCCCCATTGACTGTGCTACGGAAGTGCTACTAGATCTAACTGAGCGCACCTTGCGTGATTCACTTGTTGAATTTTCACGCTCTCTTTGGTGGTGAGTAGTTGATTCATTTGTTTTCTCTATCAACTGATACTCACAGTTCAGCAGGACGTTGCGAACATGTCGTGCCTTGGCTATCAAGTTCTTGGTGGATTGGCAAGTAGAAGGGAGCCCGGAGTATCGGGCAAAAGAGCCGGCGCTACTGCTCACGGCAGGTGCCTCATGGCTACTCAACAGCCTTCATTCCACGCCGGATGTTGGGCAGTCATCAAGAGAGCTAATGGCTGCAATTCTACCCCATATAGACCGCACCAATGCCGACTCCAATGCCCTTGCATACGGCACCCCAGAAGATGATAGTGACGACAGCGAAGGCGAAGGGGATGACGAGGAAACCTCCTCGAGCCCAGAGAACGATGGGCCCCGTACGGGACGACACTGTGGTCCTACCACACTGCCATCCCACTGCTTTGGTATGGTATTTTTAAGACCAATGCGAATTGGCGCGTCCTACCCGGTCCCACGCTTAGAGGGGGATGCGGACCACACCCTCAGCCCAAAATCGTTCAAATATTTCTTTCAACATACGCAAGAAGACCTAGTGCAAAGGATTCTCCGGGTTGGGGCAGTTCAGCCACGCCACAATCATCGGGTGCAAAATCGAGTTCGACACGCACCTGTGTATGTAAACTCAGGGCAGAATTCATCCGACAATGTGTTTTCTCTGGCAAGGAAAGGGGCTCGTGTCCCACCCCGCATCTGTGATGGAGGTTCAGATATAGAGGAAGAGGGCGAGGAGGAGGAGGAGGAGGGCGAGGAGGGCGAGGATATTGATAAGTTCACAACCAAGCTTTGGTTCCAATTTCTTTTGGATGTGACAACATCAGGTCCAAATCAGAAGAGCGCTGGCAAGCCTGGATATATCAAACTCACTCAAGACGAGCGGATGAAGGTCAATGAGGAAACGTACACAAACCTGCAGCTCTCATGCTACTTCGTCGACTGCCAATGGAAGAAAGCTAGCAAGGTGGAGTGGGAAGCAAATTTTAATAAGTTTTTCCCCGCCAGAGGCTACAGACGTGCAGGAAAGATACAAAATTATCTTTCAACCGTTTACTATCCGAAATGGGAGGCCTTCAAGGAGAAGACCGACTTTCGTAGCTACAACCTCGTTCGGAAAGCATTGTATATGCGGTTCAAAGAGCTGTACTGGATGCCCAAGGCTGAAGAAGATCGCATCTGGTATACAAAGTTTGACCCAAGGATGCAGAAGTCCAGTGGTATTGATCGAAAGATACCATCACCACGCATCCTAATAAATGGTATAGATCCAATATGGTAATAGGTGCAAGGGGGGGGGCTATATTGTTATTCCAAGTTTCTGTATAATATAGAATTTGTCTTCTTAGTGTTCGATGTTCATAGACTTTAGTCTCCAGATATTACAATCCCCAATGAGTAGATGGTAGTGATGACTATCCCCATTTGTAATGAGATTGCGGGAGCATGTGGTGAAAGATAGCAGGTAACTGATTCCAAGGTCAATGGCTACACAACGGACTACTTCGTTCTTGCTGAATTATATCATCCAGGTATCAATTTCTCCATGAGACTTGGCAGGGAGTAGACGAATGATCTCCTACAAGGTGTTTGTTCCAGAGCCCAACTACTGCCCGTACCAACAAGATCGATAACAGGGATGTTCGTGGACTCATTCGTAGAGGAATCTTATCCTGTATGTTCTTGCCCTGCCCCTTGTATCTCCTGTACAGGTGCCATTCTAGCAGGTTCGACTACGAGCACTGACAGCGGTCATCAAGCTCTTCCTTAAAAAACCTGATTCAGCACAGGAAGCCGTACACAAAATGCTAATGACTGCCACGAAGGATTGTGATTCGCCTGATGTCCAATATTGTGCGTATACATACTGGCGACTTCTTTCAACAGACCTAGGAGCAGCCAAGGTCCTCTCACCATTTACTTTCTTACTCCTGATCCACTCGCCCATCTAGGCCATAGTGTTAGCTTACCAGCCACCTATTTCAATCGTAAATACCCTGCGCGATTGTCTCGCTAGCGCTGTTGGAAGGGCTATTGGGGAAGATCTCATGCCTGGCCTGTTTTTATCACAAACCAGAGGAGACATTTGGTGGGAGAGGTCGAGTGGGAGTCGATGTGCTACAGAAGGCCATGGGTGCCTTGGGACAGTTCTACAGGAGTCACCTGAGCTGGAGCCCGAGATGGTCACACAGCAAGCTTACACCGCTAGTGGTTGCTAATCCCAAGTCATTCACCATCACCGAGAAACTCTGAGGCAGAAGTAAGGTCGAGGAATGAGTCTGAAGCTTCTCTAGCGGTTCGCCCTGCAACACTGCCCGCTTCCCATATTTGGCCTACGATATACGGAAGAATACAAGAAGGGTTAGCAATGGCCAGTGGGCCAGTTTGAATGGTATTCAGTGTCTATCCTCCTCCTGCAACCTCACCACCAGGATCAATAGTACCGGATTAGCAAGGGCGGACATCTTCGCCTGCTCCCGCACCCGGGTCAAGCCTGGTGCGCGTTTCTACAGCTGGGAAGAGAATCCGATAACCAGGGGCCGAACATCGATACCCGAGGGGTCAATAGACCTGCTTTGTTAGATCAGAGAGCGGGAACGGGGGCGCTATACCGTGTGCAAAATTATCTCCCGGGGAAGGTGGAGTTCGCCCTCGATCTAGGAGTTTCTCTGGATTCAATTCTATGACTACGGAGATTCCGCTGCCAGTTCAACCGAGGTACGCTTGTTGATATCTCATTTAGGTTTTATTATTGATCATATACATTAGCCGTGAGGAAAAGTAGTGAGCCTTCCGAAATGCCAACAGTGAATAAAGTAAAGAAGTCTGTAACAGATAGCCCCGACACCATCTTCACCATCAGTCATGTCGCCATCAAGTAAACCCGCACCCAAGCCATTGCCATTATGTGTATCGTCTCTTTCCATGCCGCAGAATAACAGTCTTGCAACAGGGACTCTCAGACCACAGAAACTACCGGGTACCAAATTTGGGACAATTGAGATCTATCTAATATTTAGTGGCATTCTTAGCCTACTTTATATTATTAGCTGTCCACTGATGGCGGCTGGGCTACTACCACCTGAAAGCGCCCCTCAGACTGCCCACTCTCCTTTTACAATGGAGCACTACATTCAATCCAGCACGATGTCGTATTAATTTCCTAAGTATATCCAGGCCTCAAGCCTGTGACGAACAATAAATAAGCCATTGATGGCATTGATTATCACGACATTCTTTATCGATCACCTCACCTCTCCCAATCCGACGAGAATCATTCAGCATTCCACGTGTTTTCCTTCGACCTATCA
>CEMJ01394121.1:4351-26239 GCA_900068955.1 Clitocybe nebularis | reverse complement strand
TAGCGCTTGGGGCGGCCCGAATCCATGCTCGGCAGTGATTATGTCATAGATTATCATGATGGAGCGCTGGCAAGAAGCTTGTCCGCCGACAACCGCCGCGATCTGTCGTGCCAACAGTTGCCAACGATAACTTTATGCACGTCTTCAGGACCAATAGACCTGACAACGCCTGAACTACAGTATTGGATGATTGCCACAACACAGCAAGTACAGTGGACGTCTCATCGAGTTAGGCAGGAACGCTTTGACAGGGCTAAGTGGCTCAGGATTTCGGTATTTGGACTCCACAGCTCTACAGCTCTAGCTGCTGTACTGAAAGAACATTTTGTGGACGCTGGACACATTTTTGGGTGTTTTCTGCAGAGGTGCAAGCACCCGATCTCAGATTCAAATGGATTGCCTTGGGTTATGTCGTATGCCGCAGTCGACGGAAGGATGTCCCTCGGAAGAAACCCACAGGTGAAAACCCATGGGATCTCCATGTACGTTCTCTGTATTTATATTCTAGCAAAATCAGCCCACGACGCCCACCCTTTATCCGACTAGTACGCCGACGCTGACAATAGCGGAAGCGAAGGAGCTCAAGAAGGTTCATGACATAGAAGGATCCCCAGCGACCAAAAAAAAATCCAATGATATAGTGGCCGTCCTCGCCGGGGGTGATGTTGCACATGTACCTGAGAGAAAATCAAATTTGTGGAGTGACAAGGGAAACGACCCCACGATCTGAATGAGTACTGTGTCTTCTCCCTCCTGAGCAGTCGGGGGTAGCAAGTGGGATTAGTTCATTCGCAAGGCGGACGAATTGCCAGGGTATCTAAATTGGAGGGCATCATACATGATCCCCGAAACTAACCCCATGGACCTAAAAACTCCCCCAACTTTCAAGGTATCATCCCCGATCCGCACAGTTGTTTGTGCTTCAAATTTGGCCTCATGTCTTCTTTTCCAGAAGGTTTAGTGTCTCAATCTACCTTTTGCCTCGCCTAGATCGTTGTCGCCCAAAGTGCGTTGCCGTAACTTCTTTGATTGCAGTAATATTATTTTTGACTTATAAGCTGATGACCGCTTAAGCTAGACGATCTTTCAGCCTCCATTCCCCACCGCGCACTGGAAAGGAGTTAACGATGCCAGACTGGAAGTCCCTCGAGGAGCTGCAAAAGGATGCAGGTATATTCACCAAGTTCATGCATGCGCTGTTAGGCCTCTATGCGTTCGTACCAAGATCGTTTTACTCTCAACGGCCACTGACCTGTAGACGGGTCATAGATATGAGTGGTTTATTTCCCTTAACTTTGACTGGGACTTCATCTCTGGGAAGAAAAGGTTTCGTTGGCCAATGGTGTGTACTTTACGTCAAAGTCATCGTGAGGAATCTTCACACCCTCTTCGCAGATTTTTTACTTCGCGGGCCGATACCTTCTCCTCTTCGCTATGATAGGCATGTGAGTACCTCCCGTTTTTCTTAAACGTGCCAACTGATGTGAACCTTATCAATCAGTGCAATCGCTCTTGATACCACTACGTACGTTTCGTTCTGGACTCTTTTCCATCATTAACGGGGGTCTTATCTACAACAGAGAAATTAACTGTCAAGCTCTATATACCTTTAATCAGGTGATTCCGTTCTCAACCCAATATTGTCCGCGCTTGTTGACGCGTGGCTTTTTGAATAGCTTGCCGGAAATGCGGCGGTGGGCCTGGCAAGTATCAATCTCTCCATCAGGACGTGAGCACATTCCAATCATGAACCCCTTCAATGGATAACATACGTATGATTATAGAATGGCCGTGTGGTCCCAAAATCGATACATTATCGGCTTCCTCGTACTCGTGATTCTTGGCCATTGGTCACTGATTCTCCAGGGTACGTATACACACGCCTTTCCATTTTGCTTTTCAAGCCCTTTTAATCAACGGTGTTTACAGGCGTGCTTCTCTCCGCGGTGTGGGTCCCGGACACGGGCTGCGTGATCACGTCGACGAATAACACAGTTCTTGCCGCCACATTCATTTACTCCATGTGTTTTGACCTCCTCGTCCTTCTCTTGAATGCATATAAGCTTCTTGGGATTAATTCCAAAAATCAAGGATTCGGAGCGAGTAGAATCGCGAAGATGATTTTTGAAGATGGTTTGATCTTCTTCATCATTGCGTACGTCTCGGGGATACAATGGGAGAGCTTTTGAATTAATCATGACCCCCAGGTTTCTCGCAAACTTACTTGCAACTGTGTTCATGCTTCTGGACTTAAACCAGATCATGAGCGTTATATTCAATGTTCCGGCTGCCGTCGCCTCCACCGTGAGTCTCCGCGTCTATCTAGATCAGAAGCTTTGTTTTTCCTACATCTGTCATCCGTAGATTGTGGCATGTCGTGTCGTTCGCAGACTGACAAACTTCACCAACCAAGGTCCCGAAGTCTAGTACGCTGTTTCCTACATCGTCTCGGTCACTAATAACCATGATTTTCACAGCGGGGGATCAACGTCTCACTCCGGTAACAACATCAATTTCCGTAGCGCCCATGTCAACGGTACGCGGGGCGTAAATACGATAGGATCTTTCAAACATATACCGAAAACCGGTGTCCACGTCCAGGTAAAGCATCAATGTCAACCCTATGACGCCCAGTGCCATTTTTAAACACGCTCATCTGATTCTATCCATCAAGATGGAAACATTCACCCAAGGTGAACACGTGCGGGAACAAGACATCGGTTACGAATCGAAAACGAGGCGAGTACTGCGGGACGGGAGCGACACCGACCTCGATTTGGAGGCCAAGGGTGCCCCGCTATAGTAATAAATACCATAGAAAGTATATTGACGGAACTTGGACGCAATACTAGTTAGTGTCTTCATAAATATGCATGTAACTGAGCATGCGAATATAAGCGGTCGTCGCGGGACCCCTGTGAACAAATTTGGTCCTTCGTTTGTCGGGGAAATAGAATCAACTGTAATGTCAACTTTGATTGTTCATTAAGATTCTAGCTCTAGGGTCAACAAAAGTTATACGAACGACGATAAATCAGCCAGGATCCAGCAACACTTTCGACAACGGGATCAACCCAAAGATCGTTGTCGTGCCTTGGCTCGCTTATAATAACACTGTCCAGAATCTGAGCCCAGTGCTATTGCCGCCGCCACATTTTGTCGAAATGAAAAATGGTAAAGTGGCTAGAAGCTCCAGGGCATGTGGGATAGGTACAATTTGGCTTACTTGAACTCCTGACGCTGAGGAGTCGCCAGCTGGAATTGACTTAACCATCTTTGTAAACGGGTTTGTGCCCGAAGCTCGAGCTCAACACTACTTGGCATCAACAGCTTTGACCTCGACCGTGTGATACAGGTTTTAGAAGCCCTGAATAATAAAATAAAAAATCCAGTTTGCCATCTAGACTATAGTTGGCCAGGGGCTCTTAGGAGACACATCATCTGGCTCTTCTAATCAAGCTGTCGACGAATCGACATTTCGGCAGTGCTATTCAAAAAAGTCCGAAGGGAGCGTCGAAAAATGCTTCATAATCTCGTCATAGTTTTTCATAAGCGGCCAGCGGCCCACGGCGTTGTGCGGTGTGGTTTTGTGGAGATGGTGCGAAAACAAGAGAACTTCGAGGGTTCTTGCTCCCAGTTGTTGTTGCGTTGCGACGAGTTACAGGACCCCAAACTTTCGGGGGTTGGAATATTTTTCCCTGATTTTCATGGGCTTGATGGGAATGCAGGGAACTTGTGACGCTCGCGGGAACATCGTCGTTGCACAAAACAGCTAGCATGACAGCGAGAAGTGAATTCGAACTGGTGTTACTGGATCTTGATGAAGCTCGACAGAGGGCGTGAACTGTAAGAATTATAGAGCTTGATCCTTGTGTCACCCGAGTCTGAAGATATGATTTGAAAGGAATACATTTCTTTTCCCCATGACATGGTTGATGATGCCTTTTTAGAAATTATTACCGCAAAACAGTCACGTTCTCGAAACCTATGATGGATTCTATTGGTCGATGAGCATTTTGGTTTGACAACAATCAAGAATAGATTTTGGAATTCCAACCAATATACTATAGACGGAGTCGGGGGTCGAAGTGCTGCACTAGACTGCGCTGCAACCCCTTTAATTCGAAATCATGACCAGACTCCCGAGTTGAGTAGCTAGCCCGGAATCAGGCGAGAAACTTTGAGTTTGCTTGGAGCCGAGGAGGACTGAATCGCGATTGGTGTGGATGAGAGTTGTGTAGCGTAATGGCAGAGGGGATGACGAGCTTGAGGACCTGGCCGAAGACTTTATCGTTTGCGACCCGGAATCATCAGGGAGAGGAGGCCATTTGGCATTGGCTCAGCTCCGATTTTGTGGCTTCGATTCTTACATAACCCCTGCCAAACACCACAATCATGGTTTTGGACGGATTCGTAGTGCCTTTCTCCATAAGTATAGTAGGCACCAGAAGTTCTTCCGGTCTTCAGCAGATGTTTTCATCCATATTGGTCATTATTTAGGAGGATAAGAACATGCAAGAATTAACACGACCGGTGTGAAAAGACCACCAGAAAGTGGGCAAGCAGTTTTTGAGATTGTCAATACTTTCTGAGCAGCTGAATCGAAGTTCGAAGCACCATCGGGAATAGCCTTAACCTAAAGAAGGGTCATTTCTGTCTTAGGCTTCTTAGGGAGGACACGAGATTAGCTAAACCCCACATGGTCATGGTGCATATAAAGACCTGTCAGGCCCGTTCTGCCCCCCAGCCGTCCAGAGCACCCTGAACATTTAGGTCTCTCGTACTCTCGCTTTCGACATGGTCGACTGGACATCATCAGCGGAGCTCCAGAAAGATGCTGGTAAGCAGGATCCACTACTAAACATGTAGGGTGCTTGACCCGTCTTTTTACAGCTGCATTTGCCAAATTCATGCACGCCTTACTGGGTGTGTACATGTGCGTTGTATTGTCCACTTTGGCGTTCAAAATGCTCACTTTTCCCGCAGATGGGAATGGTTCACCTCGTTGCATTTCGACTGGCAATATATCTCCGGAAAGAAACAATTTCGCTGGCCAATGGTATCAATTTCATAATTTGCAAAAGTCTCTCTTTCTAACTTCCACAAGATATTCTATTTCCTGAATCGCTACTGTTTACTTTTTGCGTTGATGGGAATGTGCGTGGCCTATTACCTTTGTTGATAAGGTGGCTGATGGTATTCCGATCAGTGCAATCGCTCTTAATGTGACAACGTATGTGGCAATTTGTGCTCGCCTCCGAAAGAGTGCTAATCATTCCAGCAGCGAGATAAACTGTCAAGGACTCTATACTTTTAATCAAGTATGATGTCATGCTTCTACTCCCGCATCTGCAAGTGCTGAAATGTTCCTCAGTGCTTCGGAAATGCTGCGATCGGTCTTGCTAGTATAAATCTGTCGCTGAGAACGTTCGTCACTCACTTGTTTATTCTGACCTCGCTAAAATATCATTTTTAGTATGGCTGTCTGGTCCCAGCGATGGTACGTTGTTGTTCCCCTCGTTGCCGTTATCCTCGGACACTGGTCCCTACTTTTACATGGTGAGTGAAGTCACGAGTTTTCTTCCAACGAAATCTTCCTGATGCTTTTGGAAATTAGGTATCCTTTTGAAAGCGGAATGGACACCCGACCAAGGTTGTGTCATTATATCGACTTCCAACAACATCCTCGCCATTTCGTTCATTTATACCATGGTGTTTGACTTCACCGTTCTATCCCTCACCGCGTACAAGCTCTATTTTGGTTCTACAAGCCGTTCCCGCCTCGTAACCCTTATCTTCAATGATGGTCTAATTTACTTTGTCATTGCGTAAGTCTCCATATCCCCGGGGGCGGATTCTAGATGCTAACCCGTGCTTTTTAGATTCCTAGCAAACTTGATAGCAACTGTAAGGCTTTTAATATGTACGAGAATTACGGAAGGCTGACGACAATATTAATTATCCAGGTGTTCATGCTTCTTAATCTAAACGCGGTGATGTCGATTATCGCAAACGTTCCGGCCGCCATCGCATCTACGGTAAGTAATATAGGATGATATATCTTTTGTGACATTTCTGATGAGCCTGAGCAGATAGTGGCGTGCCGAGCAGTCCGACGTTTGACACAGTACACTTCTCAAGGGCCGGAAGTCTACCCGTATGTCTGTTCTCACTCCTTTCTTATACACGAAGCTCACGGATATCAACAGCACCACAACTCAGGGCTCAACACTAGCGTTCCGCTCAGGCGGAGCATCTATGCTTCGGCCCAAGATTTCCACAAAGGTGTCTACCGCGCCTGCCGAGGGTGTTCATGTACAGGTGCCTATCTATTCCCTACGGAACCTTCGTCAGTTTGCTGATAGCAAAGCAGATGGATACGTTCGAAAGCCCATCGGACAAGTCGTATTTGGAGTACGATGCATCAGGCAAAATCATCAAGGGAGACGAATTCGACCCAGAAGCTCAAGTTATCAGCAACGAATTCAAGCGACCCCCTTACTAGACTTACATGGCTGTCCTGTGGACAACTTTCCTTACATCCATCTTTAAAAGCATCCTCCACACACACACTCGTTCATGACATCCGTGTCGTCGTACATATCATCATCATACCCAGGCTATCAATCAAGTTGCCATCACCTGTCTATTCCAGCATCGCATCGCAAACATTCATACCAGATTTCATCGGGTAATCTTCGCCGTCAAGTACGGGCTGCTACTCCCGCTCGCTATCCATCCAGCAACCCAAAAGTTTTCCCCTGTTCCGTTATAATGCTACACAGTCGAACGGCAAAACGCAAATACAATTGTATGTAACATTATTGTCGAAAAAATCGAAATAGAATTGCACAAGAAGTCCAAGATCAGTTCTCAAGCTGCCAACAGAATCAGAATTCTTTCCGAGTTGTCGCTAGTCCGAGGGTGCGCACCGATAGTCAGCGCCCCGATGAGACCGGTTTTCTTGATCAAGTCAACACATAACACAATACTGATCTACAGCTCCTGACCTCTCGGACAACAGTTTAAACCCCTCATGCCGAGGCTCCCGGCAGTAGCACTGGGGCCGTGGGGTACTAGAGCAGAGTCCGACTGAATAGTGTCAAGGATACTCCCTCGGCGGTGGGGAAGAGCCGATTGGAGTCGCGTGTGTGGGTCACCGAAGCATCGTCTTTTTCCATAGCCCATAAGTCCATTGACGCGGCATCCAAAGAGAAACCATTGTAGCGGGTGTAATTGTGTGGGCACATGTCGCCGCCGATCCCTGCCTACATTGACACGACTTGTTCTTGGTAGCTCTCCGTCCCTGATAGATGGTGATCATTTATTTCTGTTGGACCTGATGTGAGTACATTATCTTCCCGCAGTATTAATAGTATGATCAATGGGATTGGGAGACGTCTTCTATTACTGAACTTCTGGAACTCATGATTTATTGCGTGACTAAACATAAGTCGCAATGTTTGATTTAGGATGTTCGCTCAAAACCTTCTAACCTTCGCGGGCGCAAAGAAGGCTACCGATGGAATTTGTAAGATGGGAACATCATATCACTCCCCGTCATAATGCCAACTTGTTTCTGAGTCCCCATTTCCCTTTGCACATTTCCTTGCAGCGTGCTTTGGGGGATTCTGAGAACGTCAGATCAACCTTTGCGTCAGGTTGGTTCTCTGTACTTTTCGTCACGAGGAAGGGTGACGATGGTATTGGCTTTCCGGGTGGGCCCACGGTGACACCCAGGTCCGTGATCTTCCCGTTCTCGATGTCATAGACCCAGCCATAGATAAAGACATCTTCTGGATTCTTCTTATCGTGGTCGGCCCTCTTTTTAGTAGCCTTTGTTCCGCCAGAAAGTGTTGCATAATGCTGATAGGGGTTTATTCCATGTTCATTACGTGGAAATGGAGACGTACATTAATCAGTGTGCTGTCGGTGGAGATACGACGAACGTTCTCCTTGACGTTTTCTTCGACAAGCGCGCGGAAGCCGGCTGGGGGGTTATTGACGCTAAGGAACGTAGGAATGATTCACATGCAGGGAAGCCACTTACGTTCGTGTATATCAGGTTCTTCCACCACAGGATTGAGTTTATTTTTTTCACGCAGTTCCATAACTTCTTGTCTGCCAAAGGGACAATTGATAGGAGCTTAGTGATCCCACGCATAAATATAGCTGGTTTAATAACATGCACCTTGTAGATGTACGATATAGTTCGCGGATAGGTTCAATCCAGCTTTGAATAACGCCATCTGCAGCGTCTATTTGGGCAGATGGGGGCGTCGCGATCGCGGCGGCGACGCCGCCACAGCCATAATGGCCCATTACGATTATATGCTTCACACCTAGAACAGATACTGCGTACGAGACAACAGTATGACTGGACGTATTATTAAGTATTGTAGGCCCCCTCTGGAGGTAGAAGGACTCACGCATTCGCATCAGTACTGTGGAACTGATTTGCTATGTTGCGTTCAGTGAAAAACGTTCCTGGTTTAGCGTTGAAGACGGTTCCTTCGTTGACTCGACTATCCGAGCAACCAATGAACATGAACGGAGGTGCTAATTAATACCCGTTAGGTATGTATGCTGACACAAATTCAGATAAAGGAAAATAGCGCGAACCTTGGCCATCGTCGGTCAATTTCTTCAGGGACCCAGGATCGGAGCTTTCGATATTGGCACGAAATTGATTATTTCCTTCGAAAAGGAGCTCTAGATCGGGATTATGTGAGGTACGTTTAGCGTAGGGGTCATTCTGGGTGGCTTGTGTTCTGAGTTGACGAGCGGGTGTCGCCGATACACGACTCAAACCTAGTGCCAAGAATGCCGAGAGCGCCAAGAAATACATCTGTACAAGCATGATACAGCTGATACAGTGCTATACAGTGATAGATGTTGGCGAAGGGGACGACCTGCGTCGAGGCAGAAAATGAAATCAAGAGAGAAGTACAAACTGCGAAGAATGATTGTACAGGTGTCGATCCATCCTACTTATATACGTCCTCGTTTTGCAGTATGTGAATCGTCGCTAGGAGGCGTGTGTCCCCATAAACAGGGCAGCAGCGTTTGGTATTGGCGAAATTACTTGGCAAGTGGTTACAATTCAAGAGGCTATGATGGTGGGGGCAAGGCGACGGACCCGTGGGGCCACCAGGAGTCGGCTGGAGGGCACCAGGGGATAGAACAGTGGGAGCCGTCCTAGAGGTCGCGGCGGCACAGGGTAGAAACAATTGAGTTTTTATCGACTGCGGGGAGGGCGCTGGCAGCCGAGGCAGCTAGTTGTAATGAGTGGCGATCCAGGCCATTGCTCCTTACGTACCAAGGTTGGTGCAAGCACCGCAAGGCCTAATATAACTGTCGGTTTTTGGAGTTGTGACAAGCATGTTTCATAGGTGCCTCTTACAGATTGGTTTATGAGTCGGACGAACTTTCGGAATAGTTGCAGCTATCAGCTATTAGGTAAACTTTGGGTATGTAGATTGGATTGGATGATTTCGAATCATTGCTTTATATTCACATAACCATTGATATTATAGGGACTTCCAAAGGTGCGAGAGCGAAAGAGATATTTTGAAGGGACTTCGGACTGCGCAAAGTGATCGGTTATTGAAGGATGGATCGAGAGTATGAGGTCAGGTACCGGTCACAGATGATACAAGATATGTAGAACGGGATTCTCTTTCGTGCTATAGACTGCATGTAAAAATGGTTTCTTGTATATCGAACGAGACCGAATAGAACGAGACAAAGGGAAAAAAGACATTTGGACACATGTCTAGAAAAGGCATGAGGTGAGAATCTAATCTAATCTAATCTTACAACGTGATCTGGCTGGGTCACTTCACCATCTTCGTCTTTTTGGCGATCCGGCACACTCCACAGTATTTTACTTGAGTTGGTGTTGATACGCCTATCCAGGACAACGAGTTTACCCCTGTCCATCATAAATTCTCCAAGGATCACCTTCAATGTTGATCGTGTTGGAACCACTAGACGTGGACATGAACAATATTCAATGTCGAGATTCTCCTCCTGATGCAATAACTCGATTTTGTCGAGCCATAACTACAATTGACCGGTATTGGAATGCTGACTATTCTTTAGGAGCATTGTCCCAGAGGTTGACAGTGCTCCCCGTCTCCGCGCCGCTAATGTCTGGCTAGTCTTGTGAACTCGAACTGTACATCCGACTTACCAGTGGTGTCTCGGCAGCCTGCGTGAGATAAAGTGTACAGGAGGCGATGACACCTAGGCGTGAAGTATAGGTGACCAAGGTTGGGGATTCCAAGCATACAAAACTGTGTCGATTACCACCGCCCAACCCAATAACGACAAGCAGCTTTCCGGATAGCCAAAGCCTCCTCATCCAGACTGCCCACTTTCATTGACCCCATCCATTTTAATTCCTTAGGGTTTGGAAAAACTTCCTCAAAGGAGAATCCAGCTTCTTTGCATTTCAGGAAAAAGCTTTCACAGACGTGAGGGCGTGTATAATATCCAGCCTGAGAAGCTTTGGTTCGGGAGTCGGCCACAGATGTTGTAGATGCTGCAACTTACTGAAACATGTATCCTGGATGTTTCCGATTTGGCCAAGAGGGACTTCATCGAGGTTACTAACGAATCATGAGAGTCGTTGAAATGCACAAGATCTGAGAGGATCACAATGTCGTATCCTAAGGTATTCGGATCAGTAGAAGGTAATATGTTCCTGCGGGGGGTTTGTTCGGCGTCATATTTTTAAAAACCTTGTCGAACTCACAAAAGAGGTTCGACATCTGTTCCCCACTCATGCCCAGCACATTCCACACGGCAACTAGGCTGGAAATGCGGTCTATTCAATTCAACATTTTTCTGCAGGTTACCGAGAATGCTCGGATCAGGATAATCCGTAACAACTACAAGAGACGGCGGATTCGGAAGAACCGCCATCAATAGGGATGGAAGGGCTGAGCCAGCACCGAGCTCTATGACTGTTAATCTTACATCAGACCCAAGTCATGTCTGTGGGCGAATCGTGGATACCTGTATGACCCTGAGCTGGTAAGAGACCCCATTCAACTCTTTCCGCCAAGAATAGCGATGGAGAAAAGACATGGTCAGCTAACAGAAAAAGTGCCTTCGGTAGTTATATTCAGTCAAGCGTCGCACAGGAATGGCGTAGTCTTACTTTGCCTCCCTTGAATAATAATTGTTGTTTAGATTCGAATCTCCAACCCAAGTATCGCAGATTACGTCAAACAAACCTTTGGGGCGACGGAAAGAGTCAATGGTCCGTATGTTAGATCATTGTTTTCGATTACTGGCTCTCCACCCAGAAAGGTAATGGCATCGTTTAGAATATCCTCTGCATTTTCAAAGGTGATCTTTTCGCTTTCGCTTTTGTCGGGGGCGATGAACATCGGATTTGAATTTTGGCAGGAGGCAGTCTAGTTGGAGCTAGTTGGGTGTAAGTGCATTTACGTAATATTGGGTACGATCGCCAAATGGGGTGTAACGCGCTCTCCTCAGTTGTTTTGAATCTACTTGTCCCTTTCCACGTCCCCATAAATGGCTCCGAAAAACAAAGCCAGTGCTGAATCTATGAAGCAGAAAAGTCTAATGACTTGGTTTGGAAAGGCTCCAGATGCCACTCCTAGTTCGAAACCTACAAAGCATGCAGCCGTAACCTCAACCTCGAGCGCGTCAACCTCTCAGGCTTCATCTTCTCAAGAGCCACGGACACCGGAGTCCAGGTCCAAGGACTTTCGCGCGTTGAATTCTTCCGCTGCCGCCAGCTCGACCGGTTCTCTAGGTGGAAGCACGCCGCCAACAAGTGATCCCATTGATATCGACATGCTGTCCTCAGACGAGGAGGAGGCACAACGCGTAAAAAAAACTGTGAGCCTCGCCGTGACACTGAGAGCGACAGGTCTGACGGAATGAAAAGACGCGTCGTAAACGTAAAATCGTATTAGAAGACTCCGATGAAGAGATGGAACCCAAGACAACTGCAGCTAGTCGGAAGAACTCAGCTAGGAGCAGCTCTCCGCTGAGTACAAAACGTAATAGCTCTACCCTCATGACCCCATAAACTTATATTAACGCCGTTCATAGCTCATGCCAAGAAACAGCGTCTTTCGAAGGCTATAACTGACGACGATGACGACGACGACGACGACGAAGAGGGGAAGGAAGTAACAAGTTCGTTCTCACAACGATTGACTAACTTCAAGAAGTCTCCTGCGAAACGAGGTATGGATTTTGCATATAGTTATCTTCAGGCCGCCATAAACCGGGAAATGCACAGGACGCAAGTCTCGCTCCAATGCATCAGACGATGACGACTTCATAGTTCCTTCTGATTCGGATGAAGAAATCAGATCCGTCAAGTCGTCCTCGTCGCGCTCCTCTGACTCTCGCCGTTCCGTAGTGTCCTCGGATGATCTCACCGATGATGAAATTCAGCCAAAGTCTAAAGCCAAGAGTAAATCTACGAAGAAAGCCCCAACTGGAAAGAAGGGTGCCTCTGCAGAAAGTCAGCCTTCAGGGGGTTTTTCGTTCTTAACCGCTGCAGAACAGCGCGAGCAAGGGAAGAAAAACGAGAAGAAAGCAGCTGAGGACCCTTACTCATTCTTGGCAGATACTAAGGATGTAAGTTCCAAGCTTCAGTCGACACAATATATATTGACAAGTGATCGTTGGTAGAAAGAAGGTCGTCGGCCTGGGGATCCTAACTATGATCCAAGGACGCTTTATATTCCCAGTAACGCATGGAAGGAATTCACGCCGTTCGAAAAACAGGTAAAGCATGATTATCTTGTTATCTGACAACGTACTTACTCAATATCAATCTAGTTCTGGGAGGTTAGCTCGCGTTGTACTCATTTTTATTATTATCTCACTTCATCTATTCATAGATCAAACAGAATCATTACGATACGGTCAGTTCAATCGATAACGCCGTTTTTTATATCTGGCTTACACCCTGAATTAGATCTTATTCTTCCAAAAAGGGTGAGATAGTAGCCCTTCATAAGACCCGCACACTGATTTGAAATCATTGAAAGGAAATTCTTGGAGGTATTTCAGTTCAAATATGTCTTTTGATAATGAAACCAATTAGTCCTTAGCTCTATGAGGATGACGCCCGTATTGGACACCAGCAATTTGACCTGAAGCTTACGCACAGGGTAAAAATGTCTATGGTAAGCGTTACCAATAGTATTTGTCCGGAAAATATTGATGAGTATCATGAAAGGTTGGCGTCCCAGAGATGTCCTTCAATTTTTGGGCCGCGTGAGTACTTGAATTTCGAAAAAGAGGAACTATAACTAACAAGAATCAACCTACAGAAAATTCTTAGGCAAAGGTCTGGAGTGCTTCATTGGAAACGATATGACGCTTATCGTTACACAGGCTACAAGGTTGGTAGAGTTGATCAAGCCGAGACTGCCCTCGGAGCCGAAATGCGTATGGCTGCAAACAAATCTAAAGGGAAGGTGAGCGAAGATAAAGGAAAAGACAAGATTGTCAGACGGTCGGTTCTCCTGTTATAATCAATGACTGTGACTCGATCATCTTTTTCCAGTGAACTCAACAAAGTGTACACAAACGGGACCTTGGTCGATGCCGAACTCCTTACAGATGAGCAAGCAGGCCACTGCATTTCCATTTGCGAAGAACCGTCAGACGATAAATCAGATAACAATCATAAATTTGGCATATGTGTATTGGATTGCGCCACGTCCCAGTTCAACTTGAGTGCATTTGAGGATGATGTTTGTCGTACTAAGCTGGAGACGCTTATGAGACAGCTTAGACCGAAAGAATTGCTGTTTACAAAGGTAAGTCACACCTCGTCAAATTCAGGTTGTATCTAAGCAAAGGGCTTTCAAGGGATCCTTGTCAGTAACAACTACTCGCCTGCTTAAGACCGTGCTCCCTGCCGCCTGTCTTTGGACCGGCCTACGCAGCGTAGAGGGATTTGACTTCGATGGAACAATGCATGAATTGCGGACCCTGTACCCTGCTGGCGATGACAACAATATGGAGGACGAAGATGACGAATCGTCTTTGCCACCGTCAGTTCCACAATCCATTAGAGATATGGCAAGCTCCCGAAATGCGATACTTTCTCTTGGCTCTATGATATGGTTGGTTGGTAGATCCTTGCGCCGAGTTGCCGCTAATAATTGACACAGGTATCTGCGGCAACTCAACATTGATAAGGATATCCTTAGCATGAAGAATTTCAATGTTTACGATCCGATGAAAAGAGGCCAGGGTTTAACTCTTGATGGACAAACTCTGGCACATGTGGAGGTACGTTGTCCTTTTGTCAAATTTCTCATTCGTTTATCGTGGATTAGGTTCTACTTAACAACGAAGGTACTGAGGAAGGTTCGCTACTGAAACTGTTAAGCAGATGCATTACGCCATTCGGTATGTCGGACTGTTATTCGCGCGTTGTCACTGCTCCTATTTCAGCTTGCAGGGAAAAGACTCTTCCGTATATGGCTATGCATGCCACTTCGTCAAATCTCGGATATCAATGCGAGGTGTGGCTCTTCTCATTTCGCATATCTCACGCGTTTGAACTCTTTCAAGGCTAGATGCAGTGCAGGACCTGTTGGATCACCAGACCTTCGGGGCAGAATTTTTGGAGATCGCAAAGGGTTTACCAGACCTAGAGCGGGTTGTCTCCCGTATTCATGCAAAAAATTGTCGAATCAGAGACTTTCTCAAAGTTCTTGCCGTAAGCTAAGCCACACGTATCAGACCTGCTCAAACCCATTTTCCCTTAGGCCTTCAAGAAGCTCAGTCGTGGTCTAGGAAAACTAACGGATCAATCTGAATCTTTTAATTCCAAGACCATTCTTGGTCTGCTTCGTAGCGCGCCCGACCTGTTGCCAAACATTAAAAATGTGGAGGCAATGTATGTGGCACCAACATCGGATAAAGGTAAGTGTTCTCGTATGTAGTGTATGACTTCAATGTAACCTTCATCATTAGACGATGAACTTGTTCCTCAGGCCGGCAAAGACGACGTTTATGACGAGATCATGGCAGAGATTTCAGAATTGGAGGAAGAGTTTGAGAAAGACCTGAAGAAGTTCGAGAAGAAACTTGGGTTTGGAAGCTTCCCTTGTAACCGCCAGTCGCCGTCTGACATTTCTTTAGATTTAAAGTAAATTACTGGCACAGCGCCCAAGGGAATAAGGTGAGCCAATATCCCCGCGTTTTTTTCGTGCAGCAAGGACTTATCAATTCCCAGGAAATATACCTGGTCGAAACAGCTGCATCTCAAAAGGGTATCCCAGATGACTGGACCAAGAGTGCTTCAACCAAGGTAGTCTGCGACCATACCCCATGAAAAATTTAACTCACTACGTGATCTCTGTACAGGCTAAATCTCGATGGGTTGTTCGTTCTCTACAAGGCCGAGTTCGCCAGCTAAAGGAGGCGCGAGAAAACCGTAGCACCGCAATCAAAGCTTTTAAATTCAGGTTATTTGGTGAATTCGATACCGATCGGGCTATTTGGCTCCGTGCCATCAGAGTTTTTGCCGAATTAGACTGCTTGTTTAGCTTAGCGAAAGCTTCCATTGCTATCGGAGAACCCTCCTGTCGACCTGAGTTTGTTGAAGGTGACGCTGCATGGGTGGATTTCGAGGAGCTCAGACACCCTACTTTGTGCGTCAGCGCCAACTTGAAGTCCTTCATACCCAACGATGTGAAGTTGGGTGGGGATGTGGGTAAGATTGCTTTGTTAACTGGTGAGTTTTACCTACCCCATCCCCAGCCTCTGCACCCGTTGATCCCGGCGAGATAGGTCCTAATATGGCGTGAGTTTTTATGATTTTTTGGCTGCATTCGTAAACTGATAAGGTGATGATTTCAGGGGGAAATCTACAGTGAGATTAACTTGTTCCTTCATTCTTTAAGACCCCCTTTGACATCGGCACTCGACTAGGTTATGCGCATGACTGCCACAGGTGTCGTATGTGCATTTCGAAACCAGGCTCCGTCCAACACTGATTATCTTTACAGATCATGGCACAACTAGGCATGCTGGTCCCTGCAGCCCGAGCACGGTCAGTCCCGAGCTTCTTGGATTTCATATCATAAAGTTTACTGATAATCAGATTGTGTCCGGTGGATGCCATCATTACTCGGATGGGAGCATATGATAACATGTTCTCGAATGCAAGTACATTCAAAGTTGAGCTCGATGAATGGTGATTTCGGTTATTGGTCTGTATGTGTGTCGCTCACTGTTTTCCACAGTTGTAAAATCCTTCGTGATGCGACCCCAAAGTCATTAGTCATACTTGACGGTACGTTTAATCCCATGATAGATATGAGCAAATGTAAAAACGTTCCCTAGAACTTGGCAGAGGGACATCAACTTATGTGGGTTCTGTTCCCTTTCTCATCATTGCCTATACTTACATGAATCTTCAGGATGGGATGGCAATTGCAGGGGTATGGCTTACTCCGACGTCTGTGCTCCATAACTAAAGATTTTTTAGGCGGTTTTACATCAACTTGCTACACACACCTTGCCATTATCCTTCTTCGCTACCCACTATGGATCCTTAACGGATGATTTTGCATATCATCCCAATATCAGGAATATGCACATGTCAACCATCGTAGATGACGAAAAGCGAGATGTGGGTCCTAGAGTGCTTTCCCAAGATGGCGATTTAATTGATAACCCCCCGACAGCTGGTATTCCTATTCAAGCTCATAGAGGGCGCCGCCACGTCGTCCTTTGGCACCCACGTCGCCAATCTGGCAGGGGTGCCACTGGAGGTTGTGGAACGAGCCGATGTGGTCTCAAAGAATTTCGCGCAACAGTTCAAGGAACGGCTTCAGGTTAAGAAATTGAAGGACAGCGCAGCGAGACTTCCAATCGTTGCACAAGCCGACTTTGCCTACCTCTTCAAGATAGCAACAGGACAACTTGCGATGCCAGAAGACCCTATCAGAAAGAAGGAAGTATTAGCCAAGCTGAAGGATACGGTCCGATGCTATATTAAAAAATAAGTTTCATCTCGATGCCTTGCTTCATTTTTGCTGCTACGTTATATCCTGCCTATTAATGAACCACCTGCATATATATCCACACACATGATACGCGTCGCCGCTGCTCGTTTTACATAGTTGATAATACACTACATACATATGCCCTAAGTTGTACAAATCAATCCAATTATTTCTGAAACCAGGTTCCGCTAGGAAGGCGCTGGCCTATGGTCTCCTGTCATTTAACATTTAACGATCGGCTGACCGGGACCACCGACGCTCACGATCGCTGGGCGAGATCCACGGGTTTACATGGATCGTTAAATGACGACCAAATCAGGATATCGAGATACTATGCATTACCGCCATAGAGCTCAAACTCCCAAGGGGTTCTCTGATCCGGGCCAGCTTCGCTGAACCAGATCCTCCTGAGTCGGCAGGTCGCGTAGACGCGTATGTACGCAACATGTGAGTATGGTCCGGTGGGGGTGTCACCGCTCATGTTTCTGCGCAGGCCTCGGACATTCAGCTGCTGCTCATCGTCATCGCCCCCTCTGCCCAACAAGATCGGAGATGAGAAATAGGGGAGATAAGAAGATAGACAGAGGGTGACGGTGGACCATGCGGTCAGTGGTCTTGATGATGAAGGTGGGAACGAGAGTGGGAGATGAAGAAGGGGATAAGAGTGGGCCCTGCCGGACACTTTGAGGCGAGGTTGTTTCTGAAAGACATATTTGGTATTATTATCTTTACGACAACAATGAAAAAAAATGATGGGCTTTATGAGGAAAAAAGAAAAGCGTATCTGAATACTCGACAGGGCAATCTCGGTTTGCCTTCTGTCCCAGATCGTTGAGATACAACTCAAAATATATACTATTGAAATCTCATGGGGGGCTGGATTAGGGGTGGAAAGAGATAAACTGCACCTGAAAAGTGGACAGCCGGACAATCCCCATACGGCCTGACTGATCGACAAGGCCGACTTCAAAGGACCATTCTCTGCCCAAGTTTCTGACTTGGAGGTGCATCCAAGGATGCTTGATGGCAAGGTCTCTTGACTTATCACGAGCCCCAGAGGACGTGCGCTGGACGTTGCGGTAGCTGCCAGATGGGGGGCACTGTATGTATGTGGACTTTAGCGTGGGCGATTGGATCTGGAGAACCGTCTGATCTAGCTCGTATCCCGAGTGGTCGGAATCATCGTCGCCATTGGCTTGGAACATGGGCGGCGGAGATATGATCACTGCAGGCGCTGGTGGGAGCGGGAGGGACCTGCGGTCGTGCAGGGAATGAATGCAAGAGTCCGAGGCCAACGCCGCGTCGGTGTGGGCGCTGAAAAGCTGTAAAGGGTCCGTGCCAGTAGACGAGAATACCGACACGATAGATGGTTGTATTGCGGCCGAGAACATGAACACTCCAAATTCCTTGAACGATAATCCGACTAACCGTGGGTCGAAGTTGCGATTATTTGATGCTGCTGTTGGGATCGGTCGGGATAGATTGAGCCGGTGCGCAGATGGTTGTTTGCACACAGCGGTGTAGCCAAATATCTCGGTCATTTCGGGAGCGTCTTTGACGAATAAATAAACTCAAGGACTAAAGATGCTAGGAGATCCCCTCGTTTCAGCCTTCTACCAGTGATCCGCCTCAGTGATTTCGATGGCACCTGCCACTCCACCCTGAAAGACCATCGATATCATAGGGGCTATCGATTCGACGCCCTCGCAGCCCCCATGGGTCACTAACAAAGGGCTAGGGGCTTTGAGCGTATCTATTTGGCCCATAAGGCGCACCAGAGAGTAGGAGCTCCTGGCCCTTCTATATTATAGACAGGCCCATGTAGCGATAAGTTCCAAGAATATCTAATCCAGGGCATAGAAAGGATCACAGGACCGTCGATTACAAGGTCACAAGAGCAAACAAACAGACGCTGGGGATACACATTTACAATCGTCACATCGGATACACCGGGAATAAGCTAGGAGTCTGGTGAACGCGAAACGAAGATACTCGCTATTTGACAAAAACGGATATTTAGTCGTCCCAATCGGGATCTATCATCTGGCACGGGAAAGGCGGAAGGGCCTTACATGTGCCTTGTGCATCGTCATCATAGAAACGACAGCTACCGCCTTTGTCGTCGTTCCTAAGCCTGCAGCGGGAGGTGAGCCGGTCCACAACTCCGGCCCCTGGGTGAGTTTAGTCAGATTTGAGATAGTCTCTCCGAGGACAAAGTACATACAGTGACGTTGATCGTAGCAGTACGATATATCACAGTCTAGGTGGTTATACTGGGTTACCCTACAAGTCCCGTAGGCCCAGGTGATGTGTCGGCCCCTTCTGATAGTGAATCGTCCACTTTTGGAATAGTACCTGGAAGAGAACACGGACAATTGATAAGGAGAAGAGGGAGTCTGGGATGGTGTACACGCACTTTGCCAGGGTATAACAGTCTAAAGAGTCACGAGAACGCGTCGTAAACTTGCGATACTATCAACAAAAAAGTCTTTGATCCTTAGCCATACCTTGGGGGTTGGGGCCTTCACCACTAAAAGGCTGCGAGTAAAAAAAAGGAGCCTTCATAGAAGCCCACCCCGTAGGTTTAGCTCACATAGATTTAGCACAGTGAGCCACGCAGGCCGCCGGGCAGAGATTCACTCTATCTGTATCCAGGTGGCTTCGAGTGGCGTTGCCCTTGTTGAAGGGGCTCAGGTTGGTGGGGCAGGACCAGACCTTCATCTCCGTCCCGTTGTGCATCGCGGAATACTGGGCTGTCGCCAGGGAGCCGTCCCCACAAACGGCGCCTGGCGAGTATTTACAGGGGGTTAAGTACGTTTATTGGCAAAATCTTTTTTGAAAAAAAGGAACGCACCTGAGGCTCTTCCCAACGGGACAACAGCGAGTAAGAGTGCCCCGATAGGGCCCATGATATGCATAGTGTACGAGTTGGCGCAGGACGAAACGTACAATACGAAAGAAAAGAAGACGGCGTTTTATTATTGTGTTAATGAAAAAGGCGCTCGAAAGAAGTCCTTCCGGGGGGGAAGGTGAAGGAGGTGGAGTGTCCAGGAAGCGCGTTCGCGTTACAGTTACACTGGTGCTGCTAAGTGCTTGCTTACTCCACAGGTACCGAACCCCCCTTCAAGCTGCATCTGCCAAGGAGACACCGACTATCGGCGTAATGAATTTTGATGAGAGCGACGTGGTTTCGACGAAGGGCTTCTGGCTGTCTATTCCTTTTGATGAACAGGATCCCCGTGCTTCGGATTGGCTTGCACGGGACGAAGGACGGAGGCCACGGCCCACTTGCCCACGACTCGCCCTGGGAATGAGAAAATGAACCAGCTTGAGCGTTGTGAGTGGTTAGGGCCTTAGTACGGACGACGCCTGTCGTGTGCGAGATCCGTTGCCCTACTGGCCATGGCACCTGGCACCTGGACGAACGGCTGTCGTTTATTGTTATTATTTTTGATTCATTTCAAGTTTAAGTGATTGTGGCCTAGAAATGATTAATGATGACTCGCACGTGGAGGGGACTCCCCTCAGTATGTGACACGGTATCCCTCCAGATGGGCAGGACACGCCCCGACAAAGGCCATATTGGCACCTTTATGACCAATGACAACTCGCCAACATGGACTTCCACTCACGTCAAGACAAAAAAAAGGGCGTCAAAACAAAGGAGTGTGCAAAGTTCAAAAACTCGAGGCGCTAGACGTATAGTAGTAGTCTGATAATCCGTGCTGTAACCCGGGTAAGCGGGAGAAATCTGATGAAGATTCAGAAGCCCACACCAAAAAAAAGGACCCGCACAACTAAAAATGTACATACACACATCACGATCCATGGAGCTTGCCTTCCCCCCCGATCTCTGTTTCGTCCCAGATCGCGAACACTGTAATGCACATGTACACACACGCGTGTAACAAATCCCCCTCTTTACCGTTGGGACGTATTCAGAAGCTCCTGTCCACTCGGAGTCGCGGAAAAAGTGGGTCGAGGGAGCGCCGACACATACACACACACGGTGCCTACCTTTTGTGATCCAAGTTCTGAAATGACACATCTGCTTCGTGTTGGCTAGCTCCTGACGAACTGGAAGTCCGCAGGCTTGGGGAGGCACTAGACGCAACGCGTTTCTTGTTTACTCCCCCCTCTCCTTTAACCCCTAGTCCTCGAACCTCCGAATTTCATATGACGCGTGTCTTCTGAAGATGAACACTGGAAGCATCCCAAAACATACTTTTTGGTTGTTTACCCGCGGACTCGGAGATGCGCTGGGGCCCCCCTGCCCCCCTACCTACCTACCTCTCTACCTCCTTACCTCCCGCCTACTCTCATAAGAATAAGAATAATGGGTAATGGTAATAATGATGGTGATGGGAGCATGTCCTGACTCACAGTGAACCTCCCCGTGAGATTCTGATGGGCCTTTCAAGTTTCAACTAAGCGCTAACGTCCAACGCCCAACGTCCGCCACAACAGCAGGGTTCGAACAAAGAGTTTATACAAGTGTTTGAGCTCTGATTAAACCCAACTTGAATGAGCTTTCGCTGTCATGTGCTGTGCATGCAACAGTGCCAAAAGCCGGCCAATAGACTACTCGCCGCAGAGAATTCCGAGGCGCCCGGACGTCGCCGAAGTTGGGTGTATTTTTTCCTCTTGTTAAATGTTTCCAAACGGGTTTTATTGTTTTCCATCTTATCCAGGAATCAGAACGTTAGGGACACAAGCCCAAAAGATATATAAAAAACGCAAGACAAGACTAAACCTCTCCTGGTTGCTAAGACCTTTTCTTTTTCCTCTTTTTCTCCCAAATTCGAAGCTGCATTACTCTAACAGGCTTAGACTATCAGAACGTAGAACCACCAGAACC
>CEMJ01394114.1:32487-50139 GCA_900068955.1 Clitocybe nebularis | reverse complement strand
AGAACTCCTATGTCGGTTATATAAGTCAAGTCCGGTATTTGTCTATAAACTCCCGAATTTAACACAACCATACATCCCGCCGACCCCTGAGCCAAATAGAACACAATAATCGGCTGGTGCAACGTTGAGTTTCAACCCAGAACGGCGAAACCGTCGTTGACCAAGATTGTTGGAGCAACATCCGCCTGACCCTGCTACGAAACAACAAAGCACAGGAGCCTACGTGGTAGGTATAGAGCTAAGGTCAATGGAATAGAACTTACCCAACAATGCGAGCCAGAATCAGTCTGCTCGTTAGAAGACGAGACTCACTGATCAAGCTGACCACATGCGGCATATGTACTCTTCAAGTCCCTCTATTGTCCCTTTAGCTTTTCAGGCTTCACATCTTGCCTGCACACCAACCGACCCCTAGGCATGCTCATCACAACTAACCTCACCTGTGTGTTCTAGGCCCCCCTTTCCCATTAATCATAAAGAAGATTCCCTCGTTCCTTTAACGCCATGCCCACACCATGTGAGTACACGTATGGCTTCTACCCGAGGGAAGGACAGACCAGACGCCTGAAACTTTCATCTACGGGAGCAGAGAAGGCGAGATGATGAGCATTATGGAGACAGGTATTATGGTATACATTACCGCTACTTGGAAGGCGGTAGCTGACCAAACTTCTACTCAGCAGTGTGACAAGATTGTACAGTCATTATTTTCCAATAATTCGATCCTACACAAAATTCGATGGGTTTCAGAACAGGTTTTACATGCATATCCGCAAGTAGCAATAAAAAAAGACATCAAAATATCCTATTCCAATCACAAAAGTACATTCGGTCGCGTATTCAGATTTCCAAATTTCTCTCGAATGACAGGAGGTCACAACGCCCTGACTACGGAAGCATCGACCACCTGGAAACACCGATACTAATGGAACGCGCATTGATCAATTCCCGACTAGAATGGATGCGGTGCCAGGGGTGTAGCAGAAGCCCCCATCCAAACGAGTTCCGCAGGTTGACAACTTGTGGCAACTGCCCCCGCATCCTCCACGGTCGCAGAACGCGATATTCTTGGTCGCGGCAAGGCACTGTGTGCCCGGCACGTTGAGGCAAGCCGCCCCACCATTATAAACAACACAAGTCCCCCCACAGACATTGTTAGCCCTGTGGTTACAGTATGTAACCATGGTGTTCGATGCCGCTCGCGGAGAGAGGTCTGTTATGGGGTCGCCAATGTAGGTGATATCGGCGTCGGTCGTGGAGAGCCAGTTTTTGAACTCGGATTCAGTGATCAGGTAGGTCGCAACCTTTAATTGGAGTGAGTGGGTTCATCAACAGACTTGGTAGTATGAGCCATACTTCATTATCCTCGCCGACATCTCTAACAAGTTCTCTTCCCCCTTGATTGACCCTTGAAAGGCCCTGAGAGCACGGGTCAGCAAACATGTACAATGACAATAAAATACCAGTGCGTTGTACCCACCTCAGTAGGATCCGCGCTGGCGATGATAGCTAAAGTAGTGAGAATAGTCAAGGAGAAAATGGGGAATTGCATAGCGATACTGATTTTTTAACCTGTCCTTGCTCACATTTTATACCTCTCCTGGGCCGGCGTCTTTCTGACGTCCTAAGAATACTCGCTATGTTCATGGATGGTCCGCGGTGTTCGTTTAAACCTAAGCTGGGACTGACGCCACGGATGTCTGTATGATATCGTACTAAGAAATGAAACACCATCAGCTATAAGCTGCGAGCCGAATAGCCTTTAACGTGGCTATCACATATCAGGTAAGAGAAAGAATTGGGACAATTCTATCTGGAAATCCTCGCAGTACCAGAGACGTCAGAAAAATAAATGTTGCGGTGGGAGGCATAATTAGTCCAGCCCTCACATCTATGGGTCGTGACTGCTTCGTAATTCTGAGTAGCACCGTACGAGTACAGGCATCGCCAAGAGCCGACACGCGTCAATGCTCTAATGCACCCACCGGGCTTGCAGCATCCAATATGGTAATTACTTACCAGAGAAGCCACACCATAGAACGAATATCTCCATGTAATAATGCGGGTCTTAATGGAGTTGAACAAGGCAGATCATTGATTTGAGGTAACTATGAACTACCATGAGATTAGTTGAGGGGAGCCGTTGCAAACGCAGTAAAGCTGAGCTCGTTAGTGTAGAGAATATATGGGGTCATCATGTCGAAGAAATTGCGTACAGTCAAATCGTGAGTAAAACCAAAAGCGCCAACGGGCGCCTACAGACACCCCGAACAACAGTTGACCGATGATATTTGGCAATAGATGCAAATCCGTCATAGAAGCAATGTTCAAACACCAACCCGGCGATTAGCGCGCAATCGGCAGTCAAACGAAAAGAAGCTCGATGCTGTGAAGGCCAAGTTCTCATAAGTACTTCGAACCCGGAACCCTTACGAACAAACTTATCCCTCAAAGAGGAGGGGGCAAGTGACCTCGAGAGGTGAATATGACTGCTAGAGTGTAGAATACTTACCTTACACTCCACTATCAGTGGCAGGCGCTAAAAAATCTTCCAACCTTAGAATAGTTCTATAAGTAGGTAGGCACCGGGGCGGAGTAGTGACGTTATCGACAATATTTTTTGAGAGGCCTTCCACTCAACTTGTGCTTCTGCGAGCTTAAACTTCAAAACGTGTCACCCTGGAAATGAGGGTCCATGACAAGCAGCATCTTTTTCAAGTCGTCGTGCCGAATAAGATACTGTCTGGGCAGGGGGTGTTGCGTTCTGATCTCCACGACGGCCAGGTCGAAACCTGCAAAGTTACATGTACATTCGTTCTCCACTATCATCACCGAGTAGAAAGGACATCTTGAACTCAATCTAATCCAGTGAGGACAAAAAGGTTGACAGGTGTGGACATTCTCAGGAGTGTTGGTGTGTATCAGATCATTCCTAACTTACGTTCCGGGGCCTTGTGGATAAGTTTTCACATATGTGTGTACCATGACAGGTCGAAGTGACAGAACTCAAACCTTTTCCACCTACGGAAGCACTGATTGTATTCAATCTAACCTAGTGGCTGGAATTGAGTGCGGGACTATGTTGAACATACTATAATGGTTTATTATCAGGTTTTATTAGCGTCAATGAGGACGGCATCCATTTTCCTGCCAAGAAATTCACGAACCACCCGAGATATTAGAGATAACGCCGTCCATTCCTCGAATAAGGACAGCTTTGTCGATAGCCGGCGAACTAAGGGTCAACCAGTGGTAGCAGTGGATCCCATTGAAAGTTATCGCAGAATAGGGTTCAGCTTCCTTTATGGCGTACAAGTAAAGAGCTATGAAAATTTGTCCGCATAAAGTGTTCAACATGGAACAGACCTTGTGTTGTGGGAGTATGACGTAGTGAGCACCAGGTTAACCTGTGTCCTACAACCTGAATTGCCGTATGAGCATATGTCGATGGGTTGGGGTGAATACGCTCACCAAAGGTTGAGCCAGTGGGCTCACGAGTGGCGAAGATAATGCCAAGTGTGGATTGTTACCTAGAGGGGGCCTATTCAAATACACCTGATCTATTTTCAGGTATTGGAGAGGATCAGAAAGTCGTAGGTTGGCTCAAATAGGCGCCCAGTTATCATACGCGTCGGTCGATGGATGTGTGGATACCAAATGTAGCGGTGTCAAGGGTGATCGAAATGCGGAAAAGTGCCATCTATATTAGTCAATGGGTTGTCGGAAACCCGGACACTTGTTACGAATATCGGAGTGCGTAATCTGACGCTGTAGCCAGCATCGTGGGGAAATCACGCACCAAACACGGGGAGGCGAGGGGAAGGACTCCGTTTCCTGGGCACAGATAAGCCCTCCACTGATAGCAAATGGCATCTTTTGATGTCAATGGCAACCCCGACTGTAAGAACCATGCATATAAACACGGTGTATACGATGTGGGTATTTGAAGCTTTGGCTTCCCTTTGTCCCAAATGTACAAAATATTATAGTTTCAAGAAGGGGAGCACACAGGCACGCAGCATACCTGAGATCTGCCGAGACTCGGCCCAACTCTACGCCCAGACATTGCGTACGTCTTCAAGTAATAGTATCGTGCGCAACGGTGCCCAGATTACGGGAGTCGAGACTGATAACAGACCCTTGGTGCTCGGTGGAATCATGCTCCTTGCCTCAGCAGATGAGTCGTTTTATTGGCAGATACTTTCGGGTCGCCACGAATCCATTTCCTAAGCGGAATCGGCCCCACAGATATGCCTAACAGAGTCAAAGAAGTACACTCCAGCTAGCTGTAGGTTATCCTGTAATCGGCGCGATATCGAAACAGGGAGGAAGCCAATACGGTCTAGCTGCGGGTTAGGGCTTGAGAGTAGGGATATAAGCAAAGGGTATACTCACGCTCAGCTGTTAGAAATGCCGCCACCGGAAAATATGCTGATACCTGCGGTCCATATGGATCAGAAACATATTTAAACAAGGGGAAAAAAGGAGAGTCCTCTTACACCGCCAGAAAGAATTTCCATCAATGGTCTGGGATAGTATGCTACCGTTTATCGGATATATGAAGCATGAGAACATGAGAACATGCGACCAACTAATCAAATAATCTCCTCTGACATTGGCTCTCCTTACCCAAGTCGGGCCGTAAGTGCCCATGCACTAGAACTACCGCGCTCTAGTAGCAAGACCTTTTCTCCACCTCCGAGAGACGACTAGCGGTGACTAAGCTGTCAGGACCAGATGGCGATGTAATCATGGGGCGTGGAGATTGATCACAGGTTACCATCACAAGTGGCGGTGTTCAGTCTTTTGGTCAAAAAGATCTAAACCCCGTTTAAACAGAGTGTTCTCTCGCCCCGTTCGCTTTATTTGCTAAAAAGCTATGTGACTAGGAATCCGTCTTGGATATCGCGCATTTCAACCCCGACCCTTCGAACGAGGAAGCGCAGGGCTAGGCAGGACTCTGTCGTTACCGATGCAGCGCTACCCGACTCCCATTGAGACCGTTCTAAGACAAATTCCGAGAGTTTACGACCAACGAGCCTTGGGCGAGAGTCTCAGTTGCCTCAGTGCGATGTAAGCCAATGTAAGCTGAGAAGACAACCACGAAGACTGTCTTCATCCTATTTGTATCTATTTGTATCCTTTTGCCTTTGCGCCTCTTAATATTTAAATCTAGGACCCATGGGTAGCCTCCTGTATTTCCCGGACATATGTGTTTTTGTGTGGGTGTAGGATCGTGGTTAGTTCTTGTGAATCGCTGCATCTTCTCTGCTTGCATTTTTATATTGTACCTAGCATTGTGGACTTAGTTTAGTGGGTCTGGGGCAATAAAGATAGGCAGTCCTACAACACAACAAGGGTATAAGGATACATAACAATCAACTCCCCACAACTAAAACAAGGCAACTGAACCAGCAGCATCCAACCGAACAACCAGTGTCGTTTTCAATGATCATGTTAACTTCTCGAATTGAAGGAATTCACTGTCTCGTGCATGACCAAATGCCGTATGCGAACCGAGTTCTGGGCGAAAGCGGGATAGAGACATTTTCCAGATGTGTTTGTTCCCTCGGCCGTGTTGTGTTATCGAATAACGAAGCGTCAAGGCAGCAATCAAAAAGCCTATCGTACGATCGTAAGAGACGCACGGTCTAAAGAGGGATTAAGGGGGAGGAGACGTACACATCAGAAACTCCACCCATATGAAGGCCTTGAGAGTCTGTAAATCTTTGCACCACCCACGCTCATCAGAGAATTCTGTTTTGGAGAGTGTCTATGGTGTGAAAAAAAAGGTGGACCGAACCCAACTCTGCATAGCTTACCAAGTGGAATGGAGTCGCACTCGAAAGGGATGAGGCGCCAACGCGATGTGGAGAAGGAATTGAAGGCTAAGGGATGCGCGCACCAAGTCACGCAGGCTGTCTTGGGCAAGCAAATGGAACTCACCCAGCCAAAGAATGCTCAAAGTCCCAAAGTGCGCAATCTCAAATTGCGGCCAGCCGGTGATGACGTTTTCGATGGCAAAGTCCAGAGCGATTCTGGTTATGCATGGGTCAGGCTGGAAGAACCAGGACTCATCTGGGAACGCCTTACGTCGAAGAAAGCAGGACAAGCGTCACAATTGAGAGAGCAAAAGGGAATAGGTCGGCAGCGACTGCATACCCTTTAGCATCTTAGGAGAAATGGCTGAGAGTCGCAAATGCTTACAGAAGAATTCCTGGAAGCGGTTGATACGAGTAGAAAAGACCAGGACAATAATATTGACAAGGAGAAGGACCACTACGAGACAAAACACTTCAAAATCAACCGCAAATGTTTTTTTTAAGGTAAAGATACGCACCATGGGCAGCAGCCTTTTTCCTACCCACTGAAGAAAAATTCATGAAAAGAGTGTGAAGTAAATAATGAAAGTGCCGGACTGAAGCTGGGAGCTGGAAAGCAGAAACCAAATCGAAATGATCATGATCGAACAAGTAAGTAGCCTTGACAACGCCATCGCGTCAGCCCCTCAATTGATTCCAATGCATTGATTAGTAGATTCAAAATATATAAGTTTAGGTATGTGAGGTATGCCGTTTATCGGCGTTCATCCCATTATACAAAGAAGCCCTCAATGGACGTAACGCTATCAATAGGACCATGGAAACAATAAATATATACAAGAGGCATAGGGGTCGCGACCTTATCATCCACCTTCTGGTGGCAGCTGTTTCTCCTTTGGTTTTCCGATGATCTTGACTCCTGCTAGTTTCGGCGCCTTGGCCTGTTTGATGGGAAGTGCCTTTGAGTCAGGCTTTGACGTGCGTGAAGGTAAGATGGGCAGCGACGGGAGCGGTTGTTGGGTTTTCGGGGGAGGTGGATTTTTAGATTGGTACGGTATTATCGGTTGATGGCCTTTAGGAATGATCGGAGGAGGTTTCAAGGGTAAAGAAGGGTGTTGAGATGTTGTCATTGATGCAGTTGGGTCAACATCAAACGAGGTAGCTTTGGGGGAAGACTTTGGCTTTGTGCTTTCCATCTGACGAAGTTTGGCTTCCATCATCGCTATTTTATTCTGTGTCCTGAAAGCATCTAGTTGAGTTTTACGGGAATGAGAATAATCAAGACGAGCTGACCCGTCATTTCGGCCCGCCACCCCAGTCTTGAGCAAACTCAGTGTCGTAGGCCTCCCAACCTCCATCATGCCCTTCCTTTTCGGCAGTCCACCTCCATAGATAGAGGGGCCACCCCCTTGATCGGGAGGTGCTTGATGAGCAAATGTTACGACGAGTTTTCGCCCACGTAAAAGTTTGTCGTGAGCCGTGCTAAGCGCTTTAAGAGCTTCCTAGATGGGTGTGATTGTCATCAGTATAAATCCAACCATCCATGAAGGCAAGTATCCCGCCCCGGGTGGCTTTTCACTTCGAGATGGGCACGGATGGATGATGATATACAGTTTAAAACAAAACATAAGGGACCCGGGGTGAGCTGAAGAGGCTGGGACAAGGGGGATAACACGTACGTCATTGTTCCCATACTCAACAAAAGCATATCCACGCGGCTTTCCTTTCAAAGCTCCTGCCTTGTGAAAGAGAAAATCGAGCTTGGTGACTCTACCAAACTTTGAGAAGATTTGAAGAAGGGTATATCTATTGAAGTTGAGAGTCGGCTCTCTGGGTAAAAGTGGAGGGTGATTACTCGTCAACTGTAGGATGTAGGTTTCCAATATACAATCTGTCTTTCAAGAGCTGTCGGGGCTTGTCTGGTGCCACAGGTGGGTGTTCCGGTGTTGGTTCAGCTGTTGGAAAGGACAAGTGCTGATTTGGTGACGAAGAAGATGAAGGAGAAGAAGGTTCTGGGATGAGATCTTGGGGATTTGGGACGTTACAGTCCATTGGTAATAGGTATAAGTTTGTCTGGAGCAGCAGTTGCATTATGCATAGCCGGATCGATACTGTATTTGTTCTTATTGCTGTAGCCAAATAACCCGTCCCGAGTGAGTAATGTGAGCGACACCTGAGCGACACTTCCAACATCCATGTCTCAACGGACAGTGCTATTTGCCTTCAGGTGTACACCCGGCTGCAGGAGGGCCTCGCATTCTACTCCGTTCCATAGGTTTCACCATGCCTCGCTGTCATTCTCAGCTCTCGAACAGCCAAGTCTCAAAAATGCACGTAATGACACTTCCGAGCTAGGCCTTCGTTCTCGTCTTCCACCGGATTCAAATTCTAGACCAGATCCCAAGGATCCGCCCAAAATATCAGACCAGGATTGGGAAATTCGTACCGGTTGGTTTCAGTTTCCCCGCTCTGCTATTTAGACCTTCTGATACTACATTTAGCTCCCGCGTTCAATCTTGCCTCTCCCTAGGGCGCGCCATCTACGTTTTGCAAAACACAATTCCAAATTTCTTTCACACAGGGCTTACAACATCAATTGACAAAGCCACTGGCACCCCACGGCCCACCCAATCTATACCTGTGATCAACGCCAACCCGCTGGACTACCAGACATTTCAAGAAGACGTCGAATCAATATATAGTCCAAAGATTCGCTTATCATACACCCCCCCAGGACTTTTACCTCCGCCATTTCCCAAAACGCTTCATGTAGAAGGTACGTTCTAATATTTTCACTAACATAATCAAGCTCACCACTTGCTGTTCAGGTCTTCCTCTCTACATGGCGTCATCTGCTTTTGTCCGACATACCCTAAACGCCCTGTATTCTGATCTTAATGTTGTTCTAAGAAAAGTGATCGTAAAGACTCCATCTTCGCATCCATCGACACAGGCTACCACAGCCTCGGAGCAGCCGGAACCACAGAAGCGACGGCCTGGAAAGAAGAGCAGCAGAGAAAAAAGTCTTCTTGTCGGCCTTTGTGTTACTGGAACTTCCAGAGTGAGCGGAAGTTTGGGCGAATGGGAAGTGTAGGGAACTTTTATTGCCCACCCTTTCGGACTCTGTTCTAATCCTCGTTTACAGAAACTCGACATACACGTTTTCTCCGATCACTGGGCTTATTCAGGAGCACGTTATTAATTCAATATACCCCGCACCGCACCAGGCGGTCTATGACTCATTGCGATCCAGTTTAGGCAAGGTCTTTGGGCTGGGTTGGGAAGGGAGTGGGGGTGCAACGAGAGCCAATGGGACCGTCTGTAAAAGCTCGGATGGTACTGTCAGCAGGGGGATGAAGTAGCATTGAAGGGGTACCATCTGTACTGTACGCATTCCATTGAACAACATACATATTATTCGTAGCATAACACGGCGACCATGTGACTCGTTAATTTTACGAACTCCACTACCCCTTATTCTCCCTTATTCCATTCCATGTGTAGCGTCCTATCATGGAGCCCGTGTTCTCGATTCTCGAAAATTGTGGACCCTTTCAATCTGCGAGCTAAGCGGACAGACACAGCAGACAAACGCTGTCAAATCGGGAAATCTCAAGTCACCGACCCTGCAAATCAGAACGCCTGCAGGTTTCCTGCAGGCAGCACAGCGTAGCACCAAGCGCTAGATCATGGCCACCATTCTATCACCGCATAGTAGTGCACACAGCTCCTGCAACATGAGTTTGATGGCTATGCTCGGGCGATGCCAATCCGCAGGTAGAATGTCTTCTTCAGGAGTCATTGGCGCGCTTAATGCACAACAGAAATGCACAACAGAAGCTTTTCCCAATCTACTTAAGCAAAGAATCGAAAGCACCCATATCTGTTCTACAACACCATGGCTAGAACGATAAGCACTCGATCGAGTAAATCCTCCTTAAAGTCCAATAAAATCGAGGAACCAACCCCGGTTGTGTTAGATCTTCCCTTGGACCTAGCGGAGAATATCCTACGCTGTCCAGAGGCACTCACAGACAGCTCAGACCCTCCTTCCGCTCCTTATGAATTTCCAGATGGCCTCATCGCCGAGGTATTTTCCGCGGCTTCATACGCTTTTTCTGTCGCCTCGCAGACCTCGACTGGAGATGATTCTGAGAAGACTGGGCCTGGTTTCCCGAATCCGAACATTACCCTTTATTGTCCCCATGAAAACTTTCATGAGATCGTGGATTATGTGGTAGATCTGGTCGCTATCAAGCAAGGCGCAGATATTGTCACCTTGGATTCATTGGAATTAGTCTCGGGAAAACGGGGTATTTTTGGCGAAGGTGGGTGCTTCGCTATGTAAAACCCTTTCTAAATTGCTCACATTACCTTAGGAATGGACACTGCTCTACAGATGGTTTATAAATCAAAGTCTGGCTCGTGGCCTGGGTCTGACGACCACCCGGAGTGTGCACCAATCCAGGCATTTTTCGACAGGATAGTCAACATAGGAGATGGACTACCCCTAGGGGAGGCGAAGCCCCGCATCATATACATGCGCGATTTCAATTCCATAGCTAAATCAGCTGCGCCTCTTATGCCATTCATCCTCAAGGCTATCCAAAAGCGGCGGACCGCCCTTTCTTCATCGGAGAACCCTGCTTCAGGTTCCATACAGCCCGTCATCTTGATCATGGGTTTCGCGTGGGAACCTCGAAGTAGCCGCGTTCGTAATCCCCAGAGAATGACACAAGTGTTCAGCGAAGGGGGAAAGGCGATTCGAGACATAATACCATACATAGGCACCAGGCAATATACACACTATAACAACTCGGATGCCTACCCTTTCCTATCTCCTCTGGCTGACACACTTTTCCTCCGATTTCTCCTTCCTCGGCCAAAGATATCCAAAAGCTCATTCGACGACCTGTCCTATAGTCGTAAGGCTCAAATCACCCAAGAGCTCCAGACTTCCGCGGCATGCATATGTATCTTCCCTAAAACTCCTCATTCCCCAGAACTTCGAGAAGCCCAAAAGTGCTTATCGAAAGCGAGAAGAGACAGGATGGGAAATATATGGTTCACGATGTTATTAAATTACAAAGGCGTATCTGCCTGCAAGGATCCACTTACTTCTATGTCCATCACGGAAGACGGGAAGCCCCTCGATGATTCCTCCACAACTTCTGGAAATATTGAATCGCTTCAAACCCTTTCCGATAATGTCGACATCCCAGTCATCAGCATCATAGACAATATAACAACCTTGGCTTTGAAGCTATCGGCAGACGAAAGTCAAACTGGCATTGAACCTCCTCTCATAACCTCACAACACCTATCTACGGCGTATGATATGTATACAAAAAACCGAGAGACTCGCATCGGCTGGGTAACTACTTCAACAGATAGTTCAGACGATAAGAAGGATGCCGAGAAGAAACCCAAAGAGAACGAGGAGAAGGAGAAAGAAGAAAAACTTGTTGATCCAGTTGTCAAACGTGTCAAGGAATCCTCACTAGATAAACACGAAGGACAGTTGGTGGACACCATAGTGGATCTTAGTGAATGTCTCCAGCTTTTCTCGTTAACTTGACTTAACCCGTCTAATAGGATCTCTCACAACCTCCTTTGATGATGTGTGCATTCCATCTAATGTCATTGAGTCCCTCCGAACCATCATCTCATTGCCACTTCTACATCCTGCTGCTTTCAAAACTGGTATTCTTCGACATGAAGGAATAGGCGGTGTCCTGTTATATGGCCCTCCCGGAACGGGAAAGACCATGGTGTGCCGTGCCCTTGCCAAGGAATGCAAAGCACGCATGCTGCAGATCAAACCTAGTGATGTTATGGACAAATATGTTGGGGAAACAGAGAAATTGGTTAGAGCCATATTTGTTAGTTACTCCCTTCTTCTCGCCCCTGTCAATCCCTGACAATTTATTAGAGCTTGGCCTATCGGTTGGCACCCTGCGTAGTATTTATCGACGAAATCGATGCGCTATTCAGGGCAAGGACAAATGAAGATACAAGTTGGCGGAGAGATATGGCGAGTTACCCGTTCTTTGTTGTTTCACACATGATTTACATTGTTGTACCTTTAGCTTAATGAGTTTATGCAGGTGAGTTGTTTCAGCATTCCGTCTCCTGTTTCCGCATCCTCAATCCTCCTCCCGCACTTTATAGGCTATGGACGGCTTACAGACCGCAAAGAAGAATAAGGATGCGGGAGTCGTCGTTGTGGGCGCCACGAATAGGGTATGTCTCTGTTTCATTGCTTCAAAAGGATAGTAGCCAACTTTGCATATTGTGCATATATAGCCATATGACCTTGACGATGCCATTTTGCGGCGATTGCCCACCCGAATGATGGTCGATCTTCCAGGGCCATCAGAACGCGAACGTCTGTAGCACAATCGGAATTTATTCTACATTTTTCTCACGCATCATTCATAGGAATCCTTCGTGTCCATCTCACCGACGAGAACCTCCACAAAGATTTAGATATCGCAGCACTCGCACACAGGGCTGAAAATTACTCTGGCTCTGACCTTCGAAGTATGTCTTCGTACATCCCTCCCTACTAAGTATATTGACCCTCGGTCCCTTTTACCTTCAGACTTGTGTGTTTCAGCCGCCATGGCATCGGTGAAAGAGATGATCGGCGAAATCCAGTGGAATCCACCAAAATCTTCGGATGAGAAATCCGATGAAGATTCCACATCAGAAAAATCATTAGCCACCAAAACTGGCCCAGATTGGGAATCCAGAATCATAAGTCCCCAACATTTTGTGCACGCATTTACTGAGGTTCTAGCATCGTCAACGGGCAAGAGCCATGCGGAGCTACATCGCTGGCATGAAAATTTCAATGGGGTGAAGAAACCTACCGGAAGCGTTAAGAAAAAGAAAGGCACACTCAGTCAGATGTGGACGCGGATATCTCGGAAAGCGGTCTGAGCAACCGCAAAGGCTGTTCGACCTCTCAAACGGCCAATCAGTCTTGTGATCTCGTAACAGCATTTGTACTATACCCATACATTATCTTCCATTTTCCTCGTCTCTCATGATCGAGAGTTTGCGCCTACCATGTAAGCCACTGGTTACTTGCCTTCAAGGTCGTGACCCACCATGGGTTCTCGCACTACCTGAGGATGGTCGACCCGATACGATCCGAATTACCAATATCGTCAACGAATCTGGATCTCTACCACATGGCCTCATTATAGCTTGGCAGATAAATCGATAACCCGTCACCAGAAGCATTGCTATCAAGTTGACAACAATAGATCACATTATCCTGTGGCGTCAGGGCATTCACGTCTCTAGAATCCAGAACGACCCTATTAGAACATCGCTGCACATCACCTTTAGCCAAATTTTGATGTTCCATCTGACCTGTCTTCAAACATACATTGTGGTCCGAGGCTCGGATCAGCCACCCTGGACGCGGAAGTAACTTACGCCTCAGTAAGCTTGTAAACCCCTGATCCTACTGGTAAGTTTCACGGCGAAAAACGACCCTCCCCATAGTATGACCTCACGGTATGTTTCATGGCGACATCTTTTCGGGTCTGTACTATAGAGCTCCTGGGGCTATGTTGGTTACCGCTGCGTAGGCTGCGAGGCTTGTCCTATCGTTTAGCCGAGGACCCCAGACCTATAAAAGCCCCTGTTTAGTCTATTGCTTCTTTAGTTGCCCGGTGCACATACCTCAATCTACCCTCTCTCTGCGCTGGTAACAGTTCCCTCCACTGTACTCATCTCTATCCCTTTCTAATAACTGTCGTCTTGCAGGTCGCATAACAAGACAACGCCGATTAACCTACATCTACGACATGTCGGTGAATAACACTTCACGCGTGGATATGACTGATTAAAATGCATTACAGAAAAATTTAAACGTTTTTCTATCATAATGCAGCTCATCCCATTTTCCAAATTCTCTGCCTTTACCCTTGTTCTCATCGCTACTTCTTGTATCGTCGATGCAATTCCCGTAAGACCCGCCACCAACGCGGCAGCAGGGAAGGGATCGACAGCTGTGGGTGGCGCACGCAAGGGTGGAACGTGTAACTACCGAAAGGTATGTCTACTTTTACCTTCCGGCATCAGAACCTGTAGACCGCGCTGAGGAAGGGCGCTCCTCCGGCTGAAACTGACAAAAAACCTCCTTAGCCGATCCAGAAGGGAAAGCCTAAGCCCAAGAAGAGACTCCGTCGAGGAAATCACCCCTCTGCCAAGGGGAAAATTCAACTATTCCATGGTAGTGACGTCAATCTTATTTCCCCACTAGTGGAATTAAGCAAGGGCACCTCTGGTGGAGATTTCACCCATAAACGTATGTGTTACCCCCGCAGAGATCAGAGCAACCGTCTTATTATAACTTTCTTTATGTTTAGATTCCTTCTACATGACAGACACTGCTGAGGCTGCGCATAAGTATGCATGCGTATCACGTTGCTGGGGAGTCGGTGAGTATGTGTATGTCATGGGTAAGTGGATGGTGCTTATAAGACGGTATGTAATGCTGACTACGCATAGAATATACATGGAATGGTGCAGGTGCAAAGGTCCATGAGTTTACAGGGATCAACGAATCATGGGAAAGCGTAAGATATCAGATTGACTATTTGAAACTGTGCACTCACAGATATATGTGATTCAGTATCAGGCGTGGATCCGGGACGACAATAGGAAGCCTAACCCAGCATTTGAGGCAATACATGCAAGCGACATGATTTCAGGGTACGCATTCGGCAAATGAACTATTACAGAGTATCGCTTACATTCGATTTCAATAGTCCAATGCTAAGCGCAGCCGGTTAGTGGAATTCTGCATTTGGTCTCGAATACTTCTTGACAGTTGCTCCCCCGTGACCTTATATAGATATCGATGCTGGTATTACAGACTTCTGGCAATACGCACTTCTTAGCCAGGCCGCCTCAAAGGACCGCCTCAAACTTGTTGGCAGCAAGAAATACGACTGCACGAAATACGGGCCTGTTTAAGTCCCATGAGTTCGAGGCTCTTTCCCAGAAAATATGAAGGCTCCTACAATAATAGAGGCTCAACGTTGTTTTCTACAGTAGTCTGAAAATACCCCATTTCATGTTGTTACCCCATTGAAGAATGAATTTGAATTTGCCTCTGGAGGGCTCCTAATAAACACGAATACACAAGAATGGCTTACATGTGCCCGTATGGACACTGGCTTGAATGGTCGTAATAACAGACCAAACGATTATAATTGGCATCACGCAATGCAACAGAGACCCTAGGTCTGGGGCCCTGATCTCGGTGAATGGAAGCCTGGGAAGTGGTTATGGAAATTACCAGAATCATTGATAACTGCCCGCGCCCCAAAGGTATATTTACACTTGTAAGGGTTTCCCTTGTTTCGTCAAGGCCGTTGTAAGCCTGGATCAATTTCATGACGACCTTTTTAGGTGGCGACAGGGCATGCATGTGAATTCCATTACTAGATTTCGAGTCCTGATAACTGTTTATTCTTAGAGGCCATAATCTGGCTTTGATAAAAATCAGTGAGTCTCCACCAAATCCCGCGGGCACAATGAGCCGACCGTTATCATATCAAAGTCCATAAAATATCAGAAGCCATACTCGTGGCTCTGATCCCCAAGACTAATTCGAGTTTTCTTTTCAAAATCTCTCTCGCGTAATGATCTGACCGACCTATATATTACTTCCCGTTTTGATACTGCCCATAAATGAGGCTGCAACCTTTGCATGACTGCCATCCAGGCATAGCGTGAAGAAAGTACAACAAGGTTGAGACAATCGCTGTTGAAGAGTTATACAGTGTACAAAATTATCGAGCGCTATGTATGTGTTTATTATACTTAGTCATACTATTCAAGGCAATGGGTCAGGGAAAAGCTAAACGGGGATACATGATTACACACCTGAACCATCAAGGAGTCAGGGAAAGGTATCACTTTGCCCTGGGCGTTGAAGTAATGCTGCCTTGGGCTTCCATGCCATTCCTCCATAAATCTAATACCGGATAAATCGACATTCTTGTTGAGTATATAAAACATACCTGGCAAATTTCCCAGACCTACCAGGGGCGCGTCTTAAGTTCTTCAACCCGAGAACGGTACCCAAAATTGTTGGCGCAACCTATGTAGGTATTATAATGACTCTGCGGAAGGCTATAGGTTATAATGGCCCTACAGATTCAAAGAATTTAGACGAAAGAAGCCTTGAATGATCATCAGTTATGTACTCTGACACTAGAATTACACCAAACTTACCCATCCTCTTCAAGGCAAAATAGACCTGCCTTTTCAGCTGGGCGAGTGTAAATAGCCTCGGCGGGGTTTGCTCCAAAGAAGTCGGTCTATGTAAGGAAGATAAACAGAAGCATGCGGACTGATATTCAGTACTTACATCTGAATTCGCATCTACAAGGCTTGCGAATATTCTGTCCCCAGTCCGGACCATAAGGGGTCCAATGGAAACATCCTTGGTGGCTGTTCGATAAATACCTGATACCTAGGAGAGGGTATTGGTCATTTCCGGAAAACGGCGGAAGGTTTAGGATTCACAGGAGGATTAATTCCTGGGCCGCATAGGTTTAGAACTATTATCAGCAATAGGATCAATAGGAGCTTACGGAGCGCTTCGTGGACGTATCTCATGATCTCTACAACACCTTTGCTGTTGTGTGATGAGGATAACTTTACGATCTCTTCGCGTTCATGGCGTTTATCCTCATCGAGATAGAAGTCTACGATGTGTGCGATAACTTGGGAGAAGTGGGCGGCGGTAGGAACTACTGCGGCAAAAATGTATGCTGTTAGTTCGCCTCTTGATACTTTCCCAGCGGAGTCAAGGGCTTTCTTCAAAAATGTGTGGCTATGATAATCTTCGATTCCGGCGTGGTTGACCGTGTCAGATACAGAAACCTTGAGCGATTAGAGGTAATTTTTGATTTCGTAGGACTAGGAACTAGGAAGGCGTACCATCCAAGTAATCTCATCCAGATGGGGCCTTGTGAAGTGAGCTATTTTTTTGAACGTCTCCATGGCACTCTCTCTAAGGCTGAAGTCATTGGCAGGGTCGAAGTTACAGAAGACATAACTAAAGGGAGCTTATGTTAACTTTGCTATACAAAGGATAAGGTCATATACGGACCGACCAACGTCCGCAAACTTCTGGTATACATCTTGTTCATGCCATGCGCCATGTTGGTTTGTAGAGGTTTTCAGTGGGAGCCCAATCTGTGAACGTCAATATAAATATAAATGAACGACAGGTAAACAGACGTACAATTTCTTCAGAAATCCAGTGGATAGGAAGTAAATTGATAACATCCTGTACGATATCAAGACACTTTGGAGATTGACCCGGATATTTAATGGCCTTTTGTTGAATTAATTCTAAAGCTTTCTTTCTAAAGTATTCGGCCCAGGTTCCGCCATTAATACTATTAACAGGAAGGAGGCTTTCGATGTTGAGTCGACCTTTATCCAATTTCTCGGGAGCATGGTCTTTAGCATCCTGCCTTGCGTGTTCCGGCAAGGAAGCTATCTCACGCTGGGGATTGCGTTAGTGATATATGCCATCAGTGACGCGCTTCTCATACCGCTAAAGCATGTTTTGTGATGGTGAACATGCGATCACTGTAGGCTGACATGAAGTGAGGTTTTTTCATGACCTCTTTGAGACCTTCATAAGTGTCGACCTTGACGGTTGGAGCAGGCCGGCGGGGACGTGTCCATGTGTATTTGTCGGCAAGGTTCGGATTGCCAGAGACATTTTCTCGCATATATTCGGGATCAAGGAAGGGGAAATGTGCATAAGCCGAGCCCGCAGGGT
>CEMJ01394114.1:3415-30817 GCA_900068955.1 Clitocybe nebularis | reverse complement strand
TGTGGATTACGAGATCCGCAAAGGCGAAGAATAGGCTGGAGATACCTCCTGGATGAGGTACGAATTCATCCCGACGAAGAAGGGTGTCAAACACAAGTCCTGCGTCCGGAAGCGTATGTTTTGGTATGGCTCTTGCTGCCGGTACAGAACGGGCGTAAGGAGTGCCTGCTTTCCCCATGTTTGGAAAAAGAATATTATAATTAGACCCGTCAACGGAGCGGGACATGTAGTGTGTATTTGACGAGGGCGCCGGAGGATCGTTTGGAAAATCACGCAAATAGCTGGTCGGAGGATGGGGGAGATCTTTGTAGACTGCATACAAGTTTTAGCTTCCGTTAACAAGGAACAATGATCCATCAGAAAGTTTACGCAAGCTAATCACCGACCGTTCCAACTTCATGGATACTTCTGAATTCTCCATTCTCGACATCAAAACTAGAACCTTCTCCAACTGCATCCATTCTTTAATATAGTGAATGCGTCATTACGTTTGAGTGATACTTTCCAATAGTTCGCGGTCATCCAAGCCGATGACTTTTGCATTTTGTAGGGCATCCAAATAAGCAGGCTAAATATTGATGAGTGGGAATGGTCGTTGTCGCGAGCACCCGCCACTTACCAGATCCGAGAGTGTAAAGACTGGTTTCTCGATGAGGTTATGGATATCAGCCGCCTTCCTTTCAAACCGCCCTCCCGAAGTATGTGCACCATCTCTGTTGTAGGGCTCGCGGATTGCAGAGGCATAGTCGACAGTTCGGGCAAACCCATGGAGGACCGAGTCGTTCATTGTAGAAAATATCTGAAGCTGAGGGGATGAATGAAGGAGGGGGTAGAATGGAAATAATATGAAGGGTTGGAGGGAACGCTGTCTTTTATATACATTACATGGATCGTTCCGCATTATATTTGTACCTTAGCACACCAGCTTAGGCTTGTTTATCACGAAAGGACGATCTACCAGGGGAACCAAAGTCAGAGGTTCTGAACCTCTTTCGAAATTGACTTCCTGTCTACCCAGGATGGAAGCTATCGGGAGCAATAAGATAACGCTTGGCTAGCCGCGCTCGAACCTTTCGTTAGGTAAGTCATCTACGGTGACCTACCTAAAAGCTATGCGGCCGCATAGCTAATTTGACATTTATGGTTTTGGTACCGATATTGGCATTTTCCTCTTGATCACAGCCTCGAGGCTTGAGCTGGAGCAGAAGGCTCGGCACTATTTTATTTTAGTCCCCGACGGTGATTGCCAGTCTGACCTTGAAATATGAGAGACCATCGTAAACTTCCCGCCTCCCTTCATCCTTACTATTTTGTCTTACACGGTAGGTGTGATGCTCGCTAACCCCATATCAGGGTAGCTATCAAGATCGTTCTCAACGATTTGAAGATCCTAAATTGCTGAACTCGGATGAGCCATACTATATAATGGCCCACAGAGAGGCGGGTAAGAGAGAAAAGGTATACGATGTAGCAACGGGCCAAGAATTTTCCCTGTGCTGCAGGGATACTTGTAGGCAAGGTATGAAGGGAATACGTATGTGAAGAGAATAATGTCGGAAGTCATTGACCTCGAGCAATAATCAATTTCTTGCCGCACTCACACGAGAGAAACACCCAAGGGCAACCGTGGCTCAGTTTCTCCCTTCACCAGGGGGAACTTCGCAAAGCTAGACTGCCATTCAACTTGGGCATCTGTGGGCACAAATTGGATCTTCGGAACGAGAGCCGCAAGCATCGTTTCTAAAATATCGGCAGCTAAGCGGGGGCACGGTTTAAACGAATGCAATGGCTTACTGATTTCCATGATGGCTAGATTATAACCTCTGCGAATGTGATCAAAATAGAGGCCTCATGCGTCCAGATTATGAGGATGAAAACTTACATGCACGCACGATCCCCACCTAGAAACGTCATCCTAGACTTGAGTCAGTCCTAGAGTGCTTTAATGGGGATGAAAAATACTTGCATGTGTTGATATACTCCCGGGATACGGGCGCTAGTTAAAGATTCAGGGAGCTCCCCCAGCCACCGCTCGGGCTTCCATTCTCCGGCATCGGGGCCCCAGATGCTGGGGTCTCTGTTGCACTCCGCGATACCGATGACGACCATCTGGTTCTTGGCTATAGCTATTCGGGTGACTGGCTTACCGTCAGTTCCCATAATAGGGGTCTGCAGCGGGACCGTGATATCCTGCATTGCGCTGAGTAGATGGTGTCAGTGGAGACAGGAGAGAGTGGGGGACATGTGGAATTTACGTGCGCTCCCATTTGGCAATAGTTGGATGGCTGTTGAGATGTTCACATGGTATCCACACCACAGATGACTAAAACGCGATACGCACTAACGTAGGGTCTCCTTTACCACAGCATCGAGGAAGGGGAGTGAGTTTAAAATTTCGAATGAGGATATGATTCTTTCGGGTCCAGCTTTAACGAGTTCATCTCTAAGTTTGTTTTGAACGTCCGGATGTCGGGAAAGCTCCTCTAAAAGCATGGCCAGAGAAGTCGCGGTTGTCTCCGCTCCCGCGAATGTGAACAAACTAGGAAGGTATTTGATTTGTGTCAAACAGCAGATCTAGCCAATTCTGCATACCCGACTTGACTCAGGACCTCGACGTCAGACATGCGATTCTCTTCAGAAGTGATACCATTGACTTGCACTGTGTCGAGCCCACCAGTCAGGTCTCGTAAGTTGATATATGCGCGTGCAACAGAACATAAGGTCTTACGTAGGCGTGTGATGATGCTCTTTTCACTCGAGCTCAGATTGCCTTTGCCATCAAGTTCCAACTCACCCTTGCAAGCAGAAAGTATCTCCTGGCTGGTCCGGCCCACGATATCGATTAAACGCTTACATTCCTGTGCTGCTCCCCATGGAACCCAATCGATGATTAATCGGCGGAAACGAGGGGGTCCAACCTTCAGGAGTGATGGAAGAAAAAGCATAACCAAACCGAGTTTACTCAGCGCCGGTCTAGGGACGAGACCGTCAGTGTTGGATGTTTTCATCGTGACATAGCCGTACAAGAGACCCTTGATAGAATCAAGGTACATGTGACTGGAATCGTTGGGGCCCTCAAATGAGTAACCAAAGCCTACTTGTCCAATCATCTCTGATGCCGCCCTCCATGTGATATCGTTGATATCGAGCTCATCCGCCCCACCAAGGATTTTGTCTCCCATCCGGCCAGCGATCTGGCGGTAAAATAAGCGAGTAGATAAAACAACTCGATTGGATGTCCCTCACCTCAGATGCGATACGAGATATGATTGGAAACAAGGATCGGATGTGGGTGGGAGCGAAGAGGGGATCCAACATCTTCCGCTGTTTTCTGTGGTGGTCTCCTACATGTGTTCTGTCAGCATCGGAAGTGTATGGCCAAGGGCGAACATCACCATGAATTGAGATCAAGCAATCTCCAAACACCAACGTGATGATCCTTGAGCCAAGATGTGATTGGGTCTGTTCAATATTATTATTATAGCTTACCCAACAAGTACTGGGGTCTCAAATAGGATTGAAGGGTCTTTCAAGAGTTCCCGCAGTGCCAATGGGTCCGAAATATAGAGGTGTTCACCCTTCACAGCATGTCAATCAGTCTGCAGGGTATGCCTGAGGAAGTTGCTGGTACTTACACCACACATACCGTGAATTTTCGCTACACGGCCATATTTTTTGAAAACCGCCCTGGCGAAGGTTGTAGAGTCCAACCCACTCAGTTGCATCATATTACCTGCCGCAGAAGATTTGGGGACAATTTATTGACAGGGGTCTCGAACTTGCGAACATACCAGCAAACCATGAAGAAGAGGGGGGGCCTGCTAGATTCCTTTGGGGGAGCTTCACAATGATGCTCTTCCTGAACCAATGAATTGCCCAGAGGACAAAAATAACGGATAGAAACATCGACTGGGGTGAAAGCATGGATGGGAAGACCGGTAATGGGCACTGTCGGAATGATTGGTATTTATAATACCCTCAGCTCACTACGCTTCCCTCACTCGGTTTGACGTATAGGGAAGTATGTTCATGAGAACACGATTTGCCGGGCCAGCCGAACCAGGACCCCGAACAGGTAATTAGGTATTCAAGTTGGGGGAATACACCGAGACAGCGCCGGAGAATATACATGTACAACCTTCAATCCCCGAAGAACTTGTGTGAGTTGTTTCGCCGAGTCGACATTTGAAATATGATTGTGTCTGTTTGCAGCTGTTTGCTCTCATCTATTTTTGGCTGCCGGAAGCAATAAAACCTAAGTACAGCCCTTCACAGAAAGAGCCCCGTGGCACTGAGCCCTCTGATTGACCCCTTTTGCTTTCAGCCTTTCTCTTCTAGAGGTGCTGAATGGGCGCTTTCTCAGAGGTCTTCACAGCACATTCACGAAGGGGTGTCAAATCGTGCCGGCTTGAATTTCCAAAATTACGGGCCCATTTCGCCAATGCATTACACACGGCAAAATAAGAAGAAGTGACTAGGTGATAGCGCGGAAGTATTTTGAGGTTTCTAGTCGCGATATAACAATTACGGTATTGAAGTCTCCGACGGCGATCCAAGCACGAGCTAAGCCCGCGCAACGCACCACGATCGCTCCGACTGAGAATGTACAATTTGGAACACTTTAATTTGTACTTACCTTTTGATTACTAGTCTACATTTTTAAAGAACACTTAAACAAACAGTCAGGTAGTATATAATGTGTCCTGGATGATCCGTAGGAAATCCCAATCCATACATCCTTTGTATCCGAAATCTACATATTATAACTTCTACATACGGACACTTCCATCACCATCACCCATAGCCATGTAGAAGGATTACTGTTTGAGAAAATCTTCGGAGATTGAAATCCGTAGACTCGTGACTATTCGTTATCTGAGCCGAAACCAGACTTTCACCTCATATCATCGATCTACAGAATTTGAACCCCGCAGTATTTTTTTCAAGGAGCCTATCGATATGAAAACGGCTGTGGACTATTTTCTATTATATATATACCATCGATCGACCATCATGTCGTCATACCCAAATGACAGCCTTTTAGTTGGCTAAGTTGTTGAGATAAGTGGGGGGGGACCTACTCTGGTGTAAATGATAGTATGTGCATGACACTAACGACTTGTTTACTATGCGACCCTCACAAGCTAATTTTTTTAATGGCCTAGCACTTGAGTCACAGCTTGTCAGCCATCTTCAACCTCATTTTGTTACAAACCCTCGGATCCGCATTGATTTCGTAGACATAATTTACATGCAATATAGGGCAACTTTGGAGGGGGAAAATGCTCATCAGTGCGATCAAGGCCCCCCACTCAATGCTAAGATTCTCGAAACAGCTTGCTCTGCCATAGACATGATCATTCCGTGGGGATTGCTCATTGGCATTTGCGGAATCTAGAAAGAAAAAGTGAGTTCTTGCCTGACTTTGCTACGCCTGAAAAAAGACATACAATGGAAGCCTTTATAGTAGTCGATATTTGTTAGTAAAGCAACACAATAGCAGCAGGAGGACATACATCGACAACGAACAGATTGTTCGTGTTGAAAACCTTCGTGTTTTCGTCTACAACAGCTTTACCTGCAACGCCGATTGTGTTTGATCCGACCCAATGGTTAGAATTCAGACTGCCCTATTGGACTATAAGCAATGGCATAGGGTTAGGTTTCAACACCACTTACGGGGTCGTAATTGTTGACTGGAAGACACCTCCTGTTAATCAAATAAAGATATGGGTGTTTTTAAACATACCGTAATTGGCAATGGTCGTTTTGTTATCGGGTGTGATCAGTGTCAACCCAGGGACTAGTAAGTTGATCAAGATGATATACAAATGGCTTTTGGAAATTTCACAAACCGCTTTGGATATTCGAGATAACATCGTTAATTCCTTGAATTAAAACGGCTTTGTCGATGGGGTCAGTGAACCAAGGACCAATCAGCGGTCGCGCTGTCATCGCAGCGTCGATACCAATTCGACCGCGAGAAGTGATTCCAGTAGATCTAAATTCATGTCAACACAAGAGGATAGTTTATGCTTTCGTTTGACATACAAGTAAAGAGTTATCGTGAAGATTTGACTATGTGAAAAGGTAAGGAGCGGAATGAGCTTTTTTATAATGAGAAACGGACCTCGCGTTATAGGGATATGACGTAGTGACAGAAGCAGCACCAGGGCGAACGGTGCCTTGCATCTGAAATTGTAGTATGAATATATATCGCTCAGTCGGGGTGAGTGCATTGAAACATACCCAGCGGGTCTTACCGTCGGAGCCAGAGTACGCTCGCCAGAAGTTGAGCCTGTAGTCGTGCATGAGTGGTGAAAATGATATGGCATCGAGGGACTTACCGGGGCGAGCCCTGTGCAAATACACCTGACCTGTTTTTCAGATACTGGGCAGAGTCGGCTGCTCGTGGGTTAGTCCAGATCGGTGCCCAGTTGTCATATGCATCAATCGAGGGGTGTGTAAATACCAGCTGTAATGGTGTTAGAGACGGGCAATCTGTAATGCCTTCAACTCACGTTGATTGATGGATTGTCGGAGACCTAAACATCTGGTTCAATAAGTTCTGTTACGGAAATAGATAGTTGAACTGACATTATAGCCGACAGGGAGGTTAATCCAGCTAGACTGAGCTGGAAGATTTGGTGCAGCAGCCGCGTCTGCCTTAACTATGTTGAGCATATCTGTAGGGCCGATTCCACTCCGGAAGAGAATGCGTGGCGACCCAAAGGCACCTGCCGATAGGATGACCCGCCCTTTAGGATTAAGGGGAATAATCCCATCGGGGCCTAAGGATGTGTCGTTGGTCTTGACTCCAGTAATCTGGGCGCCGTTGCGCACAACATTAAGGACATAAGCGTATTGCCTGAACGTAAAGTTGGGCCGAGCCTTGGCGGTTCTGAGGTAGGTTGCAACGGGGCCGGCGCGTTTTCCTCCTTGGAACTACAAGTTTCTTGTACATAAGGAATGAACAGAGAAGGAAACGAAAGACAAATACACACGTTATATGCGCTATATCCATATGCATGGTCCTTCCAGTCAGGATTATCATTAATGGTAATTTTGCTATAGCCTTGTCCATCGAGGAGTTTAGCCGCAACATCAAAGGATTGCATAAGATATCGTTTGCCATCGGTGGAGGGTGCGTCTGTGCTCGGGAGCCGCTTCTTCATTTTTTCCGTGTATGGGGCGTGATTCCCCCATGAAGTAGGCCATCCAGTGGTCGGTGCGAAATCGGAATAGGGTGGAAGCCAGTACAGACTTGTAACATGTCAAGAAAATAAACATACATTGGTAGAAGTCAGACTCACGCTCCATTGATAGAAGTGCCACCGCCAACCAGGCAGCCAGCAAATACGTTGATATCTGGAAACAATAAAGTTCAGTGGAAGGAAAGATTGCGTGAGAAATTGCGGCGCACCTTTACACCACCAGAAAGGGTTACCATCTGAGAACATGGATTCTGGAACGCTATATCAGTGTGTGTGTCGAGTACATGGGGCCCGAATGCGCAGAAGACTAACCAAACAACCCAGGAACATCGAATTTAGTGAGCTAAGAAGCGGGGATCAGGACAGTTTCTGGTCGATGGAGGGTTGTCGTTCCTTACATTAGCTCCTTTTGCCCAGGTCGGACCATATGTGCCTCCTGTCTCCCATGTACTGGGACCACCACGCTCCAGAAGGAGTACCTTTTTCCCAGCCTCTGAAAGACGATCGGCGGTGACCAAACCGCCAGGACCGGATCCAACGACAATATAATCGTAAGGCGTAGCCTAAACATATTATAATAAGTCCCATGCAAAAGTGAATATCGGTGCCTTACTGTCACAGGAGGTTGGGTAGTGGTTGAAGTAGAGGTTGGAGGTTGTGTGACTGTGCCTCCGCCGGTACCGCCAGCCGCCCAGTTGTTATATACAGCAGCCGAGACGTGCGCCGCAGCAAAGTCGAGACCGAAGAAACCGACTTGAGATCAAGTTAGAAGAGAAGCCGTGGCATGACTTGATACTACGTACAATCGTTGTGTTCCAAGAAAGTGCTTTGAGCGTTAGCTGGGTTATCGACAGCAACGCTAGACCAGGCCCACGCCGGTACGGCGAACGCATCAACAGGGAGAGACTTCGTACCACCAGGTATTGACCAAGCTTTACGGAATTCCCCATTAGTAAAATTCCCTTTAAATGCGGGTGGCCTGAATACATACAAATACAATTCTGGCAACGATAGACCCACTTCCAATGCGTGGAATTGACTTTAGTAGTTGGTAAATCTGTAAGCACGGGCCCCGACATTGCTCTAGAACGCCAGGGTTATCTCATGTCGCGCTTAAGCTTCTAAGTGGAGAACGCACGTGGGTTGAACATAATCTCTTTAAATCAGGTTGGTTCAGACGGAGTTCGCACTTGTTAAGCAGGATACGTACGTTGCAATTCTTGCAGAGCGGACAATCGAGTTCCCATTCGGCCATGCAACAAGAAGTAGGTTTTGTAACATGTTGCCCCCGGGCGCTGCACCGGCCCATTTAGTAGCAATAGGTGCTACGATTTCACCAATGAATTCATTGGAGCCCAGAGGGGGGAAGACATAGCCATATGTGACTTTATGAACCGGGTCGGTGTATCCCCAAAAAGTGATTCCGTTGTCTGGGTCAGTATAAGGGCCACCTGCCTGAGAGAGGGCTATAACGCGTAACACAAGATTATAACGCGACCTCGAAAAGTAATAGTTGAAGATTGCATACCAGTGCCCACAAGGGGTAGTACGCTCAGTGCTAAGCGCAGTAGCATCGTGCAAAGGGCCAGGAGGTGAAAGTTCAGCTAATCGTCCGGGCTAGGCGAGTTGACTTTAAAGGAGTTCTCCCTGTCGCGAATGGAAGCGAGAAAGTTCCGGAGGGGGTAGCGTTAATATCTCCTCTATCACGTTTCCTATTACAATCCAAAAGAACCGCTACCTATTGGCAAGAAAAGATGGGCAGAAGGTACAAATTCATGTACGAATGCATCCATGAGAGCGGATACAACTCGGAATCAGCTTAAAAGTGGTGATCATGTGGGGAACTCGTTAAATTGACCTGATCGGATAAATACCAATGATAAAAACAAATATTTTGATTGGTTCTACTATCGTTCGTGAGTTATTGGTGACGCTACATCGACGATAAAAGGGGGCTTCGAATGTACTTGGCTTTTTAAGTTGTTTGCCGAGAAACGTCCGATCTATTTTCCGCCTGTATGTAAAGGTAGGGACAGGTCCAGCCCGATGAAAAGAAACGGGTATCCGGGTGGGCAATCTCTTGGCCTTGTCTTCGTGCTTGGTATTGTTCATCATGAGAGATGATCATGTTCGGTGGCAGGGCCAGAACGAGGGCCTCAGACGTGACAGCCGTACTCGGCGTTGACCCTCCAGTAGGCCCCCGCATCTTCAAACCTTAGAATAGAAAGTCTGGGGTAAGAGGCGCGGAAATAGACAATATACCAGAGCACTGTTCTTCGATGTTGGGCTTCTCGATCAAAATATTTTGTGTTTGGCCTTCTTGCTCCCAATAAACAGAACCAAACTTCCAGGAGACTTCGGCCCGGAGAATGAACGTCGTGTGGTAGAGGGACGTTCGATGGTGGTTTCTGCTAAATTATCTCCCTCTGACGAAAATCTTATTTCACCTGAGCACGCTAGTTGGGCAAGGGTCATTGGAGAGAAAAAAAATACCTCCATAATTCAATTTTCTTTCTCTCCCGTGCTTCGGAGAATTGAAGTCCCCCCTGACGGGTGATTTGTGCCAAGTCGTCCCCAAACCCTACTCATGAAGACTCAGAGCCAGAAACGGCAAGAAACTTTCTTTTTACTGCGTCATATGATGGCAGAGAAGGCTTGGCCAGCGACCGGAGGTTTGTGTGGATGTTCTCAGGAAGAAAGCCATCAAGTCGATTACAACTCAAAATGCCCAATAAATAGAGAGAACTCACGATACACATCATCTAGACCCCGAAGGACTGTGGCACATCGAGGCTCTGGATGGGTACGCTCGTTCATCAAATAGTCGTCTGTGATCTCGCATACCTGGCCAACCGACGTCGATATAGTTTGCACTGCGAGCTTCTTCCAAAGACTGTCTGACTTGTTCTACGGATCATTGGGGTATGTAGACTGCAGACAACATTTTTCCGGTCCTCTACAGCTCCTCATGGTGAACAGCCTTGGCAAATGTAGCCGTGCATGCCGTCCGAGCCGCTCATTCCGTGTTCTGAATAATTTCCTTTGGTACTGAAGAGCACGGATGAGTGCCTACCTTTATGCCAGAGTTGGCCAGAGTTGATCATGATCAACAGGTCCAGATTTTTCTGTATTAATGGAGGAACCGGATGTAACAAAAGGTCATTGAGGCGAGGATATGGCGGTGGATTTTCGTTTTCAGTAGAGCCAAGATATTAGGTTTGACAGAAACAGGGTGTATGGCAGAATTGGAATATATATTGGACGTCTGAGGATCTCTGAGGATTTGTTGTGGCCACCGTTGTGGTTGAGTTGTAAGTTGTGTTTGTAATGGGTGGCAACGGGTTTTGTGGTTGTGACAGCCTAATTTCCTTTGTTTCTGTCCCTGCCTGGTTCGTGTGACGACAACGACGACGGCAAACGCCCCGACAGCAGACGTTTTTCTTGCTTCGAGGACCCGCTTTTCACTGGGTGTGGTCTCTGTTCACTCCATCCACAGCCAGCGCAGCTCAGAACGCGTCTTTCCTTCCCTTTTTCATTTGTTTCTCTTATATTCGATACCATCCGACCCCATATACCCTTGCTCAACAACCCTTGAAGCATCGGTCCAATCGCTCTGTGATATAACTCATACAAACGGACCGTGATCGATTGGATCATCATGTCAACCTCAGCCTCCTCATCGACCTCAACTCCTCCATCTGCCAGCGCCGGTCCTAGCGGCCAGAATCCCCACCCTCTCTTGGAGAATAACGATGAAAAGAACAGGTAGGCCTGTTTTATGTGTCAAGTACATGAAACCGTCTTTATTTCCGAACAGTGTCGTTATTAAGGTTGGGATGGTTGGAGATTCGCAGATAGGGAAGACGAGTCTAATGGTCAAATATGTGGAGGGTAGCTTTGATGAAGATTATATCCAGACGCTGGGTATGTTCTTTCACTGCCCTCCTGTTGCACAATTGTGACGTGGGCTTCAGGCGTCAATTTCATGGAGAAGACCATTTCCGTACGCCGAACGACAATTACGTTTTCAATATGGGATCTCGGTGGTCAGCGAGAGTTCGTGAACATGCTGCCCTTAGTGTGTAATGATGCCGTCGCCATTTTGTTCATGTTCGATCTGTCACGGAAATCAACCCTGAACTCAGTGAAGGAGTGGTATCGACAAGCACGGGGGTTCAACAAGGTGTGTTCCAACCTCGTTAATCGCGTGTTCTGTGAATGGTGGGGAACCAGTCGACCACCTATTCTGGATCCCGGCTCCCTGTCCAAATTCTATGCTGTACAACTTGTCTGACTACCAAAAACATTTGCAGACAGCAATTCCATTTCTAATAGGGACCAAATTTGACCAGTTTGCTACTTTTCCACGCGACGAACAAGAAGAGATCACCAAACAGGCTCGTGTTTTCTATCTGACGCGTCATTCTTCACCTAACTATCACATCTTCCAGGCGAAACGCTTTGCCCGAGCAATGCATGCCTCGCTTATATTCTGTTCGACATCGGCATCAATAAACGTGCAAAAAATATTTAAGATCGTGTTAGCTAAGGCGTTTGATCTGAAGTGTGTTATCCCCGAGATTGAAGGAGTAGGGGAACCAGTGCTGATCTACGTGGATGTGTAATCGGGGGAAGGGGGTTTGTTAGTTGATGGGGTTGTTGGAAACAAATTGTGAGGGTTGGTGAAGTTAACTTGCGGAGGAGGGTTGGAGAAAGAAAATGCTGAGGTGAGTTCGCCCTAGTTCCATCTCAACTCGGTCTATACTAATCTGTTCACTTATCCTACTCCCAGTATGCTGTTGCCTGTGGGAATGGTGCACTCAAACGAGACGCACTGTTGTATCACTTTTTCGGCTTGCATGCTTGAGAAAACACAATTTCTCCTGCTACTGCGGACAATTGTTTCCGTCGAGGAAACTTCCCCCTCTCTTGTACAAACACACTTTTTATTTACTGTCTTTCCCCCTCCTTTTCTTTATCGACCTCTAACCCCCAACCTACTCTCGCCTTAACCCCCTAATTGACACCAACGAATATCACCAGGGCCTCCTCTCTTCATTTGTGTCGTCGTTTTCCTCGTTTTGCTGCATACCTCCTGTCTCTTTTCTCACTCTCCCTCGTCGTGCAAAACTATAAATTGTTCTTAGTTCCTATCCATCTCGGTTCATCCGACTTATCAGAGGACACCCAGCAACTGACTAGCTGTCATTCACACTCTTTTAATGCAACCTTTCGGTTGCCTTCACCGTGCCTCTTTTCCAAGTTTTACTTGTACCCGCTCTCTTTCTACTATGCCCGTACTTCTTATCTATGTCTTAATGCACTGCATATGCTCGATGCGGAACCTTAGGATTTAATTCCTTTTCTTTTATATTGTGGAAAGGGTGATAATAAGCCCAATAGTATTTGAGCCTGAGAAAAGGGGGTGACAACGTTGGTTTGTCTTACGTACAACTAACTATCGCTCTTTCTACCGCCCCACCTCCAGGATTTACACCGAGGCGAGCCCTTTTGCTACCCCATGCCCATTGCTTTTCCGATGTGTATTTTTACTCGATGTTACATGATGAGAAGTGGCCATGCTCAAGCCCTATATAGTTATTGATGTCTGAGTCTCTTCACGACGTCTATCCAATTTTTATCTTTCATTATAGCAGAGGTATGATATTGGAGACGGTAGTCTGACCACAATGATAGAAAACGAAGCCTCCATTGTCGAGCATCGGAAGGGGTGCATAGTATATCCGATACATTCTTACAAAATTATGAGAATAAGGTGAGTGTTGCATTCTCACTAGAACACGACATCATGTTACGCCCTTGCGAGTCCGGTGGATGTAGCCTACACAGGTTGGAGGCTTCATACCTCGATGTAAAATGCCTGTGAATTTCAACTCCACATTCTTGGATAACCAGCGGGTCGGCTCGTATGGACCCATCATGGCATATATAGCTCTCGCTTGCCGATACTCCGAGTTGGACTTTTCGCTAACGATCTGGAACACGCCCGGAAATTTAAACACCCACGGTTGGTTGTAGGCGTAATATATAAAATCAGGTAAGTCTCACAACCTGAATCCCGTCCCTCACTCCCAACCCCGCCTGTGGTATATGGACCTATATGGCCTAACTGTACAAGAAAACCATCAAAGCATTACATTCCTAGAATCGTGCCGGAGACATTGAGGAATCTCATTGGCAACGGGTTCGATTCAGAGAAGACCCGGTTCATCAAAGAACATTACCAGGACAGTACTTCTTGCCGTATTACTTCTCTCGGTAAGCTCCCCGCAGCTGAAGAATGTGGAGGTTTTTGCTGGCTCGCTGCTGTAATCGACAGATTGTGAAAATGGAAATTGAGCTATCTATCTTGACGAAAGATGGTATCCAGCATATTTGTTGATCTTATTTGATGCTACGCCCTGAATGTTCCGTCACAATAATACACCCCAAAAAATTGATATATCAAGTCATAACGGTGCTGTTGTTTTATACTCCTTGTTACCTGGACAAACATCTCTCATAGATGTTCGGGAACTTGCATACTGAATAAAATCCTGGGTAAGTAGGTTGGTGTCCTCCATGGCCTTTGATTGAATCGGAAAGACAACAGATTCGACAACAGCGCTGTGCAACATTTTATTTCGGGATGATTGACTGGTAACTTGGTAACGTGTGGTCCTGGCCTATTTCCGAATACCCAGATACCCTGGGCCCGAGGTGATGTCGAGAGGGATTTCAGAGGTGCTTGCCAAATCATCTGAGGCGGACGTTTTTTGTGAAAACACCTCGCGGCTGGTACATATACAACTTTCCTGTTTAAGTTAGTCAACATTGGAAACATCCACATGAGCCAAGCCTGACATGCGGAATGAAGTGGTCGAAGTTGCTTGTCGTCAATGTGGGAAGCTGGGCGAAGCGGGTTTTCGTTGTTGACTCACGCGAGATGGAACTGATGTTGAACGTCGCACGTTGAACGATCATCATGATGACCGCCAAGTAAAAGGCCCTTACACCTACCATCAGATCAGGCATACCCACCTTGGTGGTATTAATAGCGTCAAGAATCCCCCAATGAAGAACCATCCGTTTAGACCTTTGTCCTCGCAGTCTCCTCGGAAGTTGTGGCCTGTATAGTGGAGAATATAGCTTCGTTGGAATGCGCTAGCTATGGCCAAATAGCCAGGGTTCCTGGTGCTATTCATCGATTCTTGCCACATTCTGGATGTCAGGACAGTTATCGCTTGAAGTTCAGAGGAATCCAAACTTCGAACGCGCGGATGTATCGTCAGATGGGATTCCACGTGATCACATGCCACATTCAGTTCACGTTCAGGATCACAAGAGATCACAAGTAACATAGCCAGATTTACAAATCCGCATGCCTCACAACCACATCAGCAGAGGTGTCCTTTGACTGATAACTATATTATGGTGATGCTCGTCTCTGGCCAACCATGCGCTCGATAATCTTAGAATCCCTTGCTCCCAGGCCTCCGGCGGCGAACCGCGTGCTCCCTCGACTCTGATTATTGGTCACATTGGCTAGTCTTACCATGGCTGTATGTGACCTAAGACAATTCAGGTGGACAAGGGAGACTCCCTCCACCCTCAGTGAACCTTATGCTAGAGCGCATTCGAAATCAGGCCATCGAGGACGTTTCTTGTGACCTTGGGCGGCTCTGGTGTCTATCCCCTTGTAAAATAAATACGACGTGCAAGCGCTGATATGTGACTCTTCGCTCATGTGGCAATCTAATCCTCTGATCCGGATGTCGTGTTGTCCATCCTCAGAATTCTGCGAAGCTCAGCTCACTCGCCAAACCAACCCATGTGTTCGCCGTCTTAGTCCTCATGCCATCTTGTCATGTTTGTTCTTCCTTTTTCTTCCATTCATCGAAACCTCGGCGCACAGACAGGGGTACAAATAGGCTGCAGTAACTGTCGGGCTGTTCCCCCAACCTGATAGGTTTCTCCCCATCCCTTCCAGGCTCAAGTCCTTCGCGACCTCTTCATAGTCATGGCCCAAACATCCTTCAGGCGACTCATGGTCTTCGCGACCATTGCTTTCGCGGCCCTCCTCGCCGTCAATGCAACCCAAGTCATGCATCGCCCGGCCAACTATAAAGATCCAGTCAAAGCGTTCAAGATTGAGCAGAACCCCAAGACGAATGTTATACAAAAGCGTGCGGCTAATAAGGTCTCCTTTGCCTACTTCACCAACTGGGGCATCTATGGTGCCAATTTCCGTGAGCACTACTTTTTACTATCCATCCACTCTCCACTTACCTCATTTACGCTGTTCAGAACCTACGGATATCGTGACTTCCAGCCTTACCCGTAAGTTGTACTATTATATACTGGTTTCATATTACCTGACTATCACTCCAGACATTCTTTACTCGTTCGCCGATGTCAGCCCCTCCACGGGTGCCATTACCCTCACTGATTCATACGCCGACATAGAGGTAAGACTCAATCATATCAGCTCATTCACGCATTTTTCTCATTGAAAAGTTAGAAACACTTCCCCACAGATTCCTGGAGCGACACCGGAAACAACCTTTATGGTTGTCTCAAACAGCTATACCTTTTGAAATTGAAGAACAGAAATCTGAAGGTTCTACTATCAATCGGAGGATGGACCTACTCTCAAGCTGGTGAGTTTTACACAAAACGATAAGAAATCACCCTAACAACATTTCGTTTCAAGGGCATTTTAACTTTGTCACGTCTGCATCGAGCCGAGCCACATTTGTATCATCTGCTGTTCAACTGATTGAGGACTTTGGATTTGATGGAATGTTCGTGGCATGGTAATGCACTCACCTCCTAAGATGCTGACAAGATATCCAGCGACCTTGATTTCGAGTACCCTGCCAATGATGCTCAGGGACAGGGATTCGCAGACCTTTTCACGGCCCTCCGCACTGCATTCAACCAGTTGGCCAGCAAGAAGGGTGATACAGTACCTTATCAGCTGACCACTGCTGTCTCTGCTGGACCTGAAAACTACCAGTATCTCAAGGTCGCTCAGATGAACTCTGCTCTTTCTTACTGGAATCTTATGGTAAAGCTTGTCTAAGTGACTGAGATTTTTTGATATTAATAGGGATGGTTTCTCTAGGCATACGATTACGCTGGCTCCTGGCTCACATTTGCTGATAACCAGGCCAACTTGTACGGCGGAACTCGAACTGGAGTTAGCACTGACGCTGCTGTCAAATGGTTTACTGCCAACGGTGCTACGGCAAGTAAGATTAACCTTGGTGAGTATCATATTAAAAGCGGGTAGACACAATCCTGATGATGTATTAGGTATGCCCTTGTACGGTCGCGCATTCGAGAACACCAACGGTATTGGCCAACCATACAGTGGAGTAAGGATCACACCATATCCTATATTGGACAGGGCTCTTATTTGTTTTCCTCAAAGATCGGTCCTGGAACCGTTGAAGCTGGTATCTACTCTTACGAAACACTGCCTTGTAAGCACAATACGTCATCCAAGTGTCTATCTAACATTATATGTCATTACCAGTGGCTGGCGCCCAAGTCTTTGAGAACACCACGGATGTCACGAGCTACTCCTACGACTCAGGAAAGAAGGAACTCGTCTCTTATGATACGCCCAACATCGTTAAAATCAAATCTCAATACATCAACTCCAAGGGGCTTGCAGGTTCAATGTTCTGGGAGGTGAGAGAAAAAATTGTTACTTTCCTTCCTTTATATACTTAACGGTGGCCAAAGCTGTCCACTGACAAAGTCGGCTCGCTTTCGCTCGTCGGCACCAGCGCTGGCGTCATGGGTGCCCTCGATCAGACTCAGAACCACATCAAGTGAGCTAGCGGTTAGAGCCGGCTTATCTGACAGGTGTTCTAAATGTATTTTTTAGGTTCCCAAGCAGCAAGTGGGACAATATTCGTAACAACATGGCCGGCGGAACGACCACTTCCCCACCTACCACCACCACCACCCCACCGTCCGGTACTTGTGCCGGCGTTGCTGCCTGGTCTGCTACTGTGAGAATCTGCCTCTGTGGTGAATAAGACACAGACTTACCGTCCTAAACAGGCCGTCTATACCGGTGGAATGCAAGCTGTTTATGGTTCTCATCTCTGGACTGCCAAATGGTCTGGCATAACTCATGTTCATCTCTTCCTGTTACTGAAGCACACTGGTATGCTTTTAGGTGGACACAGGGTGATACCCCAGGAGGATCAGGTATGACTCTATTATCATAATCATTTCTTTCGCGATACTGATAAACCACCTAAGCTGATGTGTGGACCGATGTCAGAGCTTGTTAGCCAAGCAACTTGTGGTATATTTGGCGTAATTGTTAACTTATGTACCTTTTTATGGATATGTATGCCGGGCTGCTTACTGCATATCATTTTTGATGTGAAATTCAATTATTTTCAACAAAGATTTGGATGTTTGTTGTTTTCTGTCAGTCTCACGCAAAGTCTGGACGGGAGGGAGGTAAGCAGTATGGGGTCCCCAATATACTATAGATACAATGATGAGCAGAAGATGACGGAATTCGGGCGTTCTAGCATTTCGGAAGATTTTTCGAACTTCTCCTTGAGTTCTGTGTTGCCGATAACTTTGGCAGCCTGAGCCATTTGGCGAAGAAGTTCTCCGAGGCGCCTAAAGACTCGAATGAGACTGCCCTCGAACTGATCTGTGAGCTGGATTGACCGGTCAGTGGGAAATCTATTTTTGTAGACGAGACCCTTGCCTTGCATATCTCGGCAAAGGAGGCACCGCGACACCACTGTACCACTGCATCCATGAGTTCCACCTTGAATGAAGAGACGTATTCGTCCTCGTCGATGGTAAGCTTCGACTCTTTTGATACTTTTGCTATCCGCCTAGCTATGGCCTGCATGACTCGCAAAGGTGCAGCTAGTTCTTCCTTGAGCTTTGTAGTTTGGTCGCTCTACATTGACTATTATTCTAGGGTCCTTAATAGAGCGTGAAAAGACGAACCTTTTCTGTAAAGACAAAACAACTAAGCAGGGCAGCACATTGTTCGGGTAATAGAGAGTTGAAAACGCCATCAAACATGAGTTCAGTGAGGAGGAGTTCGTCGCCTGAGCTGATTTCACAAGCCACTCTTCCTTTCATATCCACAATGTCAGAAGCATTGGTAAAAGCTAGACGACGAAGGACACGCTTCCTGCACTTGAGCTCTTCGAGTTGTAGGACATCATGAGTTGCCTGAATGCGTTTCTTGAGACCTCTTATACGCTCCAATGTAGCCCTCTTCTTAGCATACATAGTATACAGTTCTTGAAGGCGGGGGTCTTTGTGCAAAGAACTTGAAAACATTTTAATTTCCATGCTTTCAATTTTCTGCAGGTTAGAGGCAGTGGTCAGATGGGAAAAAAAGACATGTAAGTGGATGAGGAAAAACCTTGACGAGCTCTTTGAATTTTTCGTCTTTTATTCCCATATTTTCTATGGGATCCAAAAGCGCGATACCGTCAGGGAAGCGCCGTTGAACTTCTAAAACGCTTTTCCACACTGTTTCCCGGGCTTCATCTTGTCGGAGGTCCTTTGGCATAACCATCCGAATATGACTGATCCCTTCGATGGTGGATAGTAGCACGGGGACGACAAGAGGGGTGCCCTTTTGGTCACTGGGACACGGCTGGACCCCACCGGGTGTCGCTGTTACATTGGCACGATCCTTAGATATTGCCCCTCCGGGAGCACAGTTCAAGAGGACGTCGATGATGTATTGTTCGTGAGGGGGCACATCGTCAGATTTTGGCATAGGCCTGTTCTGAAAATATCATCCGTCTGTCAGGATGTGCAATGCAACACACGATGTAGATTTCACCTTTGGGGGCAATCGTTTCTGGTAGTTTATAATAACGCCCCATCCAAAGTCCAACTTCTGATACTTTACCTTTACCAATCGTCCAGGTTGTAAGAAAGGTAAGGAATAAGTGGGATGCGTGACGACTTCTCTGAAATCTGATGCCATTTGATCAAGTTGCTGCCTGTACTCATAGTATTCTGCAACTGATTCTTCATCAGGTATCACAGTCGTGCTTCGAGCCTCCTCCTCCTGTTTTAGGTCTACATACAAACATTAATATCTGAAAGGAAGCGGAAATAAGGAAAAGCTTGCCATCTTCTAGTTTGGGTATCCCAGCACTACTCTGAAATTGGAAGAAACACCGTTCCAACATGAACTCTGGGCTGATCCCTTCCACCTTCATCAAATTCAACACCATATTGTAACCAAGGTGGAACGCCGAGTCCAGCCGATCCGCCTCTCCTTTCACCATCGTCTTTGCAGCAGAGGGCTCCAACTTTTCGTCGCACATCATGATCACCACACCCCGGTCGTCCAAGCCACGCCTTCCCGCACGACCCGACATCTGGATGTATTCTCCAGAAGATAAATTTCTGAATTCACGGCCGTCGAACTTCCGCGTTGTCGTAAAGACGACAGTCTTCGCGGGCATGTTGAGACCGATAGAGAATGTCTCTGTAGCAAATAGGACTTTGATCAACCCCATCTGGAATAGAATCTCAATAACCTCCTTGAGGATTGGGAGAAGGCCGCCGTGATGTATCCCTATCCCGCGGCGGAGTAGGGGTATGAGATTCGTGATTTGCGGTAACTGTCTGTCTTCGACGGAGAGATTTTCGATTGCATTGTTGAAGACGCCCGTGACTGAATCCTGTTCGTCCGTCGAATTGAATTCGAATTTTGATAGGGTCAGTGCAAGCCCTTCACATTCCCGCTTGCTGAAGGCAAAGACAATAACAGGGTTGAAGCCTTTGGTCATAATCATCCTGATAATCTTTGAGACGTCCGATTGTCCTGCCAGAGTATTGGTTCGCATCGAAACCAGCGTAGAAGCCGAACTCACCCTTCTTGTCACCACCTTTTTTCGTTTTTCCCTTCCTCCCCTTGCCGCCCTTGGGGTCGGCAGGATCATCGCCCATATTATCCTGGAGTTTTCCCATAGCCCTGCTGAAGTTGTCCTCTCGAAACTCCCCCTTTTCGTTCACCACCAAATAAATCCCCTCATCTCCCGCCGGGAAAAGATAGTGCTGCAGCGGTGTTGGTCGGAAGTCGGTGTAAACAACATGGCAAGGTTGCTCGTGAGATTTGCAAATCCACTCCGCGAACTGCATCGCATTAGGAATCGTAGCTGATAGAAAAACGTAACGGACGGTGTGTGGAAGGAGAATAATAGTCTCCTCCCACACGACACCTCTCTCCTTGTCTCGCATATAGTGGATTTCGTCAAATATGACCCAAGCAACTTCACGCATGACCTCAGAACCGCGGTACAGCATGGACCGGAGAATCTGGCCAGTATCAGCACCAAACAGAACTCCACGATAGGGCGCGACACACCTCGGTGGTCATGACTAGACATGTTGCTGAGGGATTGATCGTCACATCTCCCGTCATGAGGCCCACATCCCCGAACTCAGCAAGCATCTCGCGATATTTTTGATTACTCAACGCCTAAAGGAAAATTCCACACGCATAAATAAGGCTCGCATGCATGAGCAAAAGACAGCAAAAGAACCTTGATTGGACTAGTATAGATTACTCTCTGGTTATTACGCAAACACTGAGCGATGGCATATTCAGCAACAACCGTCTTCCCAGCACTCGTGTGCGCCGATACCAGGACACTCTCGTTTCGTTGAATCGCATATACAGATACTTTTTGGAAAGGATCCAGTTCAAACTTGTATTCTCGCGCCGGTTTCGCGGGCGGGACGTGTTTTGAAATGGGTATATAGCTGTAGCCCGGAGGAACCGCGACTTGATGGCGAACCTTGAATCAGAAGAGCAGGAAGTTCACACAATGAGACAGATTGGAGAACAAGGTAATGACTTACCTGATGCCTGAGTTCTAATCGTGTGCTTGGGTCTGTAGTTCCTTGCAACCCTGCGCTTGCAGCAATTTCTCGCTTCGCCTCGGTCTCAAAGTCATCCAGAACTATCGGTTTAGGTGATGCCGTCCGTGGCTTCTTTGGCACAGATGGGCCAGGCTCGTCGGCGTCTTGCATTGAAATATCACCATTCTCTATCGTGGGTGCGGGCTGAGCAGGAGAGTTGGCCTTTCGTTTGCGTATAGATTTTATTGATACCGGGTCGGGTTCCGTTTGCATCTCATCCTGGCTTTCTTCTCCGTTTTCCGCTGGAACATCATCCAGAAATGAGAATAAATCGTTGGAGTTCATGACTGAAATTTTGAAGAAACTGCTGTCACACTCAAATCGAGGTCACACCCATGTCACTAGCTGGTGGCTGTGCCAGGGCCTTCGATCACTCGATCGCCAGACCGGTAAATTAGATTAGATTCTGACTCAAACACTCAGCCAAATTCAAGGACGACACAAAATGGATTTTACTACATATACATCGCCTTTATAAAAGGCACAACAATGATTTCAATACAAGCGGCCATCATACAATTTGCTTTACAACTTCGGAGTTCTGATCATCCGACATTCAACGATTTCACCAGCCCAAAACTTCGCCGGAAGCATTTAGCAAGGCACATGCTCACAGCCTTCCCTGCTTGTACGCAGCGCCAATGCTAGCCCTGAACCTCAGAGCTTCGCTCGCAGGTGCAACTTGCATAGGCTTAACAGACGGGTGACCAATTGCTTTTGCAATGCGGTCTCCAAGACTCTGATCGACCGCGGCCCAAACGGACACTACATGTTTTGTTAGATTAATATCCCACAAGGGATGGTGGCCCCGAAGATAACTCACATTGCCTGGCCTTGACAACGGGGCTCTTGACGTTTCTGAAATGACCGGCGACGTTCTGGACATATGCTTCCCGCTCTTTGTCACCCCAGACTCTGCTCCAGAGCTCACGAGGTTGCTCCCAGTCAACTATGGGAATACAATCATGATCAGACCCTTTGTATCGATAACAAAAGTACTCACGCTCAGTCATCACGCTAAGATCCCTCCAGGCTCCACCAATAAAGTTCTCGTGCCTGGCCTCTCTCTCCAAGTCCCTGACAGACGCATCGATTGTACCCTTCGGGGCACCATAGGTGAGAGGTTGGATCGAACTCTGGTAGTTGGGGCGGCTTCCTTGAGAAATGAATGTTTGAGGGCCATCGCGCTGGAAGTTGGCGACCGGGTTCAGAGGAGCGTTGACAGGGAGTTGCAGATAGTTGGTACCGAGACGGTGACGGTGAGTGTCTGGGTAGGAGAACAGGCGGGACTGCAGGACGGGGTCTGCAGAGGGCTCGATGAAAGGTACGGTGTGCGACGGTGAGAAAGCAACCTAGTGGATCATGAATGAGATAGATATCGGAATACATTATGTACTGACGAACCTGTTCTATCTCAGCAAAGTAGTTCTGGGGGTTCTCGTTGAGCACAAGTTTCCCAATGGGGCGAAGTGGGTATTCTTTGTGAGGCCAAATTTTGGTAAGATCAAGGATGTTATGACGGAAGTTCTCAGCCTGGTCCGGTGTCATGGTTTGCTGCGAGACAGGACGTTAAAAATAGAATGGGGTTAATCTCATTCATTTAATACCCACAATGTACACGGTCCAGGTCGGGAATTTACCGGCCTCAATGGTTTCGAAGAGCGCTTGTGTACCATAGTCCGGGTTCTCACCGGCAAGTCTCGTCGCCGTTGCATTGTCAAGAGTCTGTGAAAACGGACTTTCAATGCACGTCAAAAGTCAGGAAGAAAGGTCATACCTTGAAGCCACCATCGGCACGAACGTGAGTCTGAACGTAGACGAAGGAGCCATCATCCTTGAGCCATTTGTAGGTGTGGCCAGAATAAGCGTGTTGATTGTGGAACCCATCAGGGGTCCCACGGTCCGAGAAAAGTAACATGATCTGGTGGATCGACTCCGGGTTCTGAGAGAGATAGTCCTATTTTACGCAGATCTTTTGATTAGCTAAGTCAGTGTGATCGGGGAGAAATCGCTTACCCAGAACATGTCGGGATCTTTCAAGTGAGTCTGGGGATCTCTCTTCTGCGTGTGAATGAAGTGGGTGAACTTGACGGGGTCTCTGATGAAGAAGACAGGGGTGTTGTTGAAGACCCAGTCCCAGATACCCTCTTCGGTCCTGAGCTTGATGGCGAATCCACGAGGATCGCGGGCAGTATCGGCTGACCCTAGTTCACCACCGACGGTGGAGATACGAACGGTGGCGCGGACCTTCTTGCCAACCGATCGCAGGAGGGACTGGGAGGTGATGTCACTGAGGTCGTGAGTCACTTCAAAGTACCCATGAGCTCCAGCTCCTTTGGCGTGGACCTGGAAGTAAATAATGACGGAGGTGAGATCAGTAGTGACGATGACGTCGATATACATACAACTCGCTCTGGGATACGCTCGCGATCGAAGTGGGCAAGCAGATCGATATGATGGAAATCTTTAGGCCAAAACTAAGCCGCGACGACGTATGGTAGAAGTAAGGGCACTTACCCTGGAGCAAGAGGGGACCATGCAGGCCCGCGCGTTGAGCAGCATAGGGTTCGTTGACGGGAGCACCGCTTGAGCTGGTGTAGACTGCACCGTCTTTAGTATTGAAGACTTGCTGAGAAGGCATTTTGAGAAGGATGAAGTTGGTTAATAAGAAAGAAAGGGGGGCTTACAATTTAGATCTGGCTCTTATATAGCTGAACTCAATATGCACTTAGAAGTGACCACGGTGGAAGCTGATAGAGTTCAGCAGCACGTGACTGCGATAATCTAATCTGGAGCTGCTGATTGGCTGGCAGCTCGGATGCCGGTGACTTGCCGCTCCATCTTGACGTTGTGCCCGTTGTCCCTAATCCTCGCCATCGGTTCCCAGCAAAAGCTAGACGAGTCTTGAAAGCCTAATGAGCCTACAGAACCATCCTATTCTTACTCTCCCTCTTCCATTCTCTTCGTCGTAGTCTCTTTCTCGCCAACAACCCCGACTGCTCGCCCCAAAATTCCTTGGTTCTCACCAGCTCCATCAGCTGATCCATATTTTCCTACATTGGCTCATTCCTTTTCGAAATCGTCCGTGCATATCTCGGATGCTCCGGCCGCTAGATACGATCAGATATAGCTGAATTCCTACCCCCGTTGGCATCGAAGATAATCTACCCAAGGTTGATGTGCAGGGTTTCGTACAAGGGTTCCAATGTCACATGCAAAATTGCGACATGCTTCGGTGCACATATGAATCATGGCAAACTTGGTAACATCTTGGCATGGTGGTGCCACAGATGGCTATTTTAAACCCAACTACTATATACACGGAAGCACGCGGAGCCCAGCGGATAGCCAACTGAAACATCTGAGGTAAGGTGTAATTGACACTTACTGCATGATTTTCGCGGTCCAGACTCTATCTATGCTCGCTCTATATTTACTTTCCTTACGGCTATGCTCACTTCTTTCAATGTCAGCGAGCTCAAGCCCTCGATCTATTTGGTCTGCGTCATGTCAACCAAACAAGTCTATTCCTCGGAGACACCATGGGTCCATGTTGGCCTAGCCCTGACACTGCTTTTGCCCTCGGGGATACGTACTTATAACTGACCATTCACTCCCATTATCGGCACCGACTCTTCAAAAATCTACCACAGCCGTTATGAATCTTCCTCCAGTTTAGTGTTTCGCGCTGGTTTCGCGACTGCTCTGCGATGTCAGCAGTCGTGCGGACTTCCGCAAATTGGAAGATATGAAAAACATTTATCCCTGAGGCCGTTTTCCGCCGCAAGAACCCAAGAGAACAGCATATCTAGGGATGCATCCTCTCACACCGTGTCTTGCATGTCCAACGTAAAGTACCCACGTTCATTGGACGTGATCGACTGGGAAGGTCGTTCGGAAGATTGGGGATCAAATAAAGTCCCTTTACCTTCGCTTACAGCGACACGGTATTGAACGATAACATGCCAAGTATGTTTACCGTGGCTGACACCAGATGTACCTCATCAGTATGTTGACGGCGGGATAGGATATCGCGGAAAATTCAACAGCTTATTGAATATCCGCCCCACCCGATTGGCATCTGACAAGCCCACGATATCCTCGACAACATCCTCCTCATCTTTGAACTCCGTGGGCGTTTTAGACACGCGTTGTAAGTTCTTGTTTGTGAAGCTTTGCTATCATTTGATTCTAAACATCACGACTTTGGAAATCAAATTTGACTAGTTCTGACTAGTTGAGGAACAGGTATAAGCGATCATTGTAATTTTCACGGTCTAGAGGACATATTTCTCCTGCGTAGTAAGTATAGCCAGGTCAGTACGAACCCAAGTACACAAAACCAACAGCCTCACTGTCTCTCAAGCGACAACTCCAACGCCCGAACGATCAACTCGTGATTCACGTCTGTCGGGGGGTCATACTTGAGCGGGTTAAAACCTGGGGCCTTGCCATTCAATGGATATAATCCCGTCACCACCACCATTGCAACGACCCCCACCACCCCTCTAACGCGAATAGGCCAACCACCACCTTTTAGGCTATACTCCGACGCCTTTGGAGTAGCCTCGGAGTCCTGGCGCTCGCTCAGAGTCAACAGCCGCTGCCTGCGCCAGCTCGAGATTTCCCACCGCTTCACACTGCTACGGATCGCCTCCATCTCGGACTGGTGCACCGGGCTGATGGCATCCGCGGTGTGCGTAACGAACAGGGGCGTCCCGTTGGCATGTACGATAGAGATGCAGGCTGATTGCTCTGGGTAGTCCTTGATCGCAAGCGAACGCAACGTGCTGCCAAACTCCCAGATAGCCGAAGTGTTGAACGACAGGAGCACGAGGCGGGTTTCCTGATCCTGTAGTTCTGCGAGCTATGGTGTGTTACAGTCAATTACGACATGGATAGATGGCGCGTCTTACTTCGCGCTTTTCGTGCTCGGGCATGATACAAGGTTAGCTCTCGCTGAATACGAGGTCTGGAAATAACCGAGGTGCAGGGGACTGTGATATACTCTCTAGGGACAGGACACGCAGAATGGGCATGTATCGATGGCAGATCTCCCAGATTGGTATTATGTATCAATCGATGGTATCCGTGCAATGCACACTTCTGGATTCACTGATGCAGGTCTCAGTGATACTGGTCACCGGTCTAGTATATAGGACATCAGGAACATATCACAACACTGAGTACATGATGAGGGAAGTAGCCATGCGTAAGGACTCTCTGGGCGGGCTTTAATTTGTGATAACATGAAATTGTGACTGAAGATCATAGATTCACAATTATTCTGTTCATCATGTTGAGGACACCCAAATATTATTGATAAACCGCGTGTTCAACAAATTCATATTATGTTAGACCAGACTATTATTAAAACCTCCCGTAATACACACACAACAGTAATCTATTCATGTGCCACCACACCGTCACGAAGAAACTTAGGCGTGGATGTCAATAGGGGTGCAGTTCACGGAGATGAGGCCCCCATGGCCAGCTAGAAATAACAGTTAAGAACCAGACAAGACCAAAAGCAGGATTTATGGTCATACCAAAGTTGCCGTCGTCTTGGCAGCAAACGGACTTATTATCGCTAGAAGGAAACATAAGGACGGAAATTCCAATGAACAATTTGTTTCATTACTTACCAGCTTGAACCTTCTCCACCAATAGCATGGCATCCGAATCCCACTTGGTTGGTCAACCCATCGATGCTAATTCCCAGACCGTCGAACACTTTGACGACCTTTTCGGAGTGCACACCCTCAACAGAGTTGCAACATTGGACGTGACCAGAGTTACACTGATTCCTATTTCCCGAGGCAGGGATGGCGGTGGCCGAGAGGGCGAGGGCAGCGACGAAGAGGACGACTTTGGAGAACATGATATCTCGAGTAAAAGACAGTAGAGTTAGACTGAGTGAAGGTATGTGGTTGGAGTGGTCTATTCGGCTGGGGAGCGACAGAATTCATGGAGGCTCTTTATACAAGTTTCTCCCTTAGGGGTGAGTGTTTTAGCTCTCCTGATAAGGATTAGTGTAATGCGGAAGAAGCAGAAGCCTCACTGAGCGCTGGCGGACGGCTGCGTATTGTCAATTTCAGGGCCATCTACGGCCTTTGTGCCAAACGTAAGTAGTAGAATTACGGGACCCGAAGAGTGGCCAGCTTGCCAAGTTCAGTCGAGCAACTTCTGGCTGTCGAGAACTGCTCAAACAAAGGTCAAAGATTCCTCGTCCTCAGAG